>CAHIKZ030005007.1:250000-322500 GCA_903632075.3 Acanthosepion pharaonis
CGATTTAAAAGAAAAATATTTACGGTCAGGGATGCCGATTTCCCCAGCAAGTCAACACGCTTGTAAAGAATGACACGACACAATCTTTCTTTCAACATTTAATCTTGTGCTATGAAAAAGCAAGTTTAACAAAGATTAATTATTAAAATAGATTAAATGATATGTTAAAGAGTATTGTTCCCTTAAGCGGGCTCTAAAAAGATATCGGCCCGACACACTTCCCTATCCAAAATCTAACCAAATGACTAATTGTTAGATTTTTAGGGTGTGGAAGAAATTCATCGAACCGAGATATTCTGGTGTATTTCAGATAGAAATTATATATATATATATATAAATAAAAATATGATTCCAACTCGCGACATAAGAGGTCTCATGTTTCAAAACAAGAGCCGAAAACTTCAATATAATTATTTGAATTAAATTGAGTTAAAATAAGCTCTGTTCCATCTTCAAGCGAAATTTAAAAAAAAAAAAATTTCGCTTGAAGATGGAACAGAGCTTACTTTAACTCAATTTAATTAAAATAATTATATTGAAGTTTTCGGCTCGTTTTGAAACACGAGACCTCTTATGTCGCGAGTTGGAATCATATTTTTAAATAATTATATTTATGCTCTACTTTTGTATCGAGCACTATTTTTAAAAATAATAACTAAAATACTAAGGAACTTTGGATTATTTACCTAACCAGTTCTTTCCTATTTTCTATATATTTTCACACACACACACACACATATTTCTAAAATAATGTACAACCATTTATTTAATGATTGGTCCTTATCAGTTTATTTGAGGCGATAATGGATGCCTGATGAGTGACGAAGCGATGACTGGCTGGAATTGATACAATATTTAAGAAATCTATGTGAACGCATTTTTTTTTTGATTTTAACTACTTAGTAATTTTTACAAATGAACATATTTTTCACAATTATCTAATAATTTATTGACTTATTTACCATTCGAAGATGCTTTATGCAAAAATAAAAAAATTAAAATACTATAAAATACTATAAAATTTTCTTAAATTTATTTCTATGTAAAGAGACAAAACTCTTGGATCACGTGACCGTTTCATAATAATGTCACGTTTAGACTTTCATAGATGAAAATAGGGAACAAATTAAAAAAATAAAAAAAATAAAATAAAAAATTAGAAATTGAATAGCGTAACTACGTTTATTAATCTTTTCAGTTTTGTATTCGTAAATTTTGTTTCCACTTAATTGCTATATCACATCCAAGAAATATCCCAATACAGAATTTCACGCAATTTTAAACTATTATTATAATTAAAATTAAAAACGGAAATGAAAAAAAAATTCTTGTAAAAATTCATTATTCATCAGAAAAATTTTATTTCTTCAGACAATAATGTCATTAATCTATTTACAAAAGCAATTAAAAACTTTAATTAAATAATGTCATAGTTTTATTGCGTTCATTATTTTCAATTCCGAGCAGATTTTCAGAATAGTGCAAGTTTTGAAAAAAAAAAAAAAAAAAAAGATTAGGCGATTTAGATTCTCCAGGGAGCTCTACTATTAACGAATAAAAAAATTCAGGAAATAGAAAGTTTTTGGCAAAAATTCATGAAGTGAAAAATGTGGGTAACATATGTATAACTAAAAAAAAAAAAAAAAAATAAAAAAACTAATTTAATTTATTTGTGAACAAGTCCTGAAAATTTAATTAAAATCGGACAATTATTTGATTTTTACAAGAATTTCCAAATCAAAGTGTTTCCAACGGAAGAAAGCGTAAAAAAGTCAATGTTATTACTGTGCCACAGCGATGACGTAAACAAAACAAGATTTTAACTAAAATTCTGAAGGTTTTAGAAAGGATTAAAAATTTTTAAATAATTTAAAAAATACTTTGGTCTTTCATCTTAATATTAAACATTTTGACGATAATACTTAATTTTTATTAAGTTTGTGGCCTTTTTTCATTACGCTATGCTGTTTTCCCATGAAAAAGTGGTGGTACACACACGCACTTTATATATATATATATATATTATATTATATATATATATATATATATATATATATATATATATATACACACATACAGGAGCGTCCAAAACTAAGGGACAAAATTTTAAAACCTAATATTTGTTAGAAATAACAAACTGTGAAAAGCTGAAATTTGACAACTGGTAGTCGTTATCATCCATAATAACATACTAAAATTTGAATCATTTGCAAAGGATAGAAAAAGAATTATAACAATTATTTATTTATTTTCAAATTTGGAACGTCCAAAAGTAAGAGACAAAATAGAGAAAAACAATGTAAACGGCAAAAAAAAAAAACAATAAAAATACATGTACAATCAATATTTAGTAAATGAGCCCTTGCTCTCAATGACAGCTGCACATCTTCGACTACAAGAACGAATCAGTTCTTGACAATCCTCGATACTAATTTTAGACCATTCTTCTTGAAACTTCACCCACAAATCCTCCGTGTTAGTGGTATTTCTTTCCATAACTTTCACTCCTAAGGTCTTCCAAAGATTTTCTATTGGATTTAAGTCAGGACTTTGCGGTGGCCAATCCATAATTTCCAAATCTTGCTCGCTAAGGTAACTCATTACCACCTTTGCCTTGTGACATGGGGCATTATCTTGCATAAAGGTAGCCCTATCGAAACCTGAATTCTGTATGATTGGCACATGATCTTGAACAATGTTTTTATAGATCTGCGCGTTTACACGAGTTTGTAACCGGACAAGAGGCGTTGTACCTTGGCTAGAAAACATTCCAAATACCATGACGCTTCCGCCCCCAAACTTGACAGTTTTCTTAGTACACTTTGCACTTAATCTTTCACCAATACGTCTCTTTACATTGTTTTTTTCCATCATTTCCAAATAAATTAAACTTGCTTTCATCACTGAAAAATACTTTTGCCCAATTTTCATATGTCCAAATTACAAACCTGTTTGCAAACTCTAATCTCTTCTTATTCTTCGAACTAACAAGTGGTTTCTTCCCTGGGGTTCGATTAAACAGCCCTATTTCTTGCAGTCGTCTACAGTCTGTCTTGACACATTAACACATGAGGTACTATTCATAACCCTTTTAATTTCTGTGCAAGACTTAAAACGGTCCTTTAATGACATACGCTGCATTATTCGATCTTCTCTTGTCGAAGTTTTGCGGGGTCTGCTCGGTTTTAAAAGCACTATTTTGCCAGTATCATTGTAGGATTTAACAACCCTGCCTACAACACTCTTGGAACGTTTCACTTTCTCTGAAATCTCTCTAATGGTGTGCTTTTCCTTGTGTAGCTTCACAATAGCTTGTCTCACAGAGTAATCAAGTTTTTGGCGTTTCGCCATGGTGCCGGCTGATGCAACGTTTACAAATGACTAAGTAAGACTTATTCTTTAGAGGAAAAAAAAAATTTGAATATAGCATACTGTTTACATTGTTTTTCTCAATTTTGTCCCTTACTTTTGGACGATCCTATTTTGAAAATAAATAAATGTTATAATTCTTTTTCTATCCTTTGCAAATGATTCAAATTTTAGTATGTTATTATGGATGATAACGACTACCAGTTGTCAAAATTTCAGCTTTTCACAGTTGTTATTTCTAACAAATATTAGGTTTTAAAATTTTGTCCCTTAGTTTTGGACGCTACTATATATATATATATATATTTATTATGAAGAACTTGCTAATCCGTATGGGTAATCACAAGGAGGATGAAATGATTTAAAAGGACTCTGGTGAAATAAATTATTATAATGGTACCTTTAAAGTGTTCTGTTTTTCTTTATATATATATATATATATATATATATATATATATATATATATATATATACACACACACACGTGAGGGTGAGAGAGAAAAAAGAGGAAGCAATAAGATAAAGATCATTTGCTTCCTCTTAATAATGCTGTCATGTGTTTAACATCTCCTTCATTAAAATGGAGATTTGTCAGTTTTAAATATTTTCATTTGTACCCTCTTACTTTTAAATAGTGATCTACATTCCGACTTATAATTGCTATTGTAATATTTTGTCAAGTTACTAAGCTGAAATATTTAACGAGGTTACAGGGCAATTTCCACGGCTATTTTATAGTCGAAGAACTGGCAGGGTGATTTTTCAATCATTAATTTAAGAATTGTGATTCACCAGAAATTTAAAATAGCAAAACCGTGAAATTTTTACTGGTACTACTAGTTAGCATTAATTTTGGTAGTGATTCTCTACAATTTCAAATCTAGTATTTAATGGATTTAACATTTTTATGTGCTCTTTATACTATTTAAAACAGTAATCCAAAACCCATGATGGCAGTAAACCGCCTGCATACAGATAGAATGGATTTAGTAAATATACAAAAATGGAAAAGGGTGTAAGACAAGGATGTGTCTTCTCACCGGACTTATTCAACCTATACACTGAGACGATTCTGCGAGAATTTGAATTCCTACCAGGATTAATTATTGGCGGACACAATCTTAACATAAGATATGCAGATTAGGCAGTGTTGATAGCAGTTACCAAGAAACTACATAGCCTCCTACATAAGGTAGTGAAGAAAAGCGAGAAATATCAAAGAAAGAATGCATGTTTGTTAGCAAAAAGGAACAGCCCAACATGCAAATTACAAAATGGAGATACCAAAATCAAACAAATACAATTTAAATATCTGGAATAGATTTTAACAGAGAAGGGAATGTGCGACACTGAAATCTGAAGGTTCAAAGGGATAGCAAAAGATGCCTTCTAAAACCTAAGCAAGGGTATTAAGAAACAGAAAAAAAATTTCGTTACAAACAAAGAAAACAGTATTGAACAGTTAGGTAATATCAATTCTCCTATATGATAGGGAATGCTGGACAATGACATCATAGATGAAGAAACTTGAAACAAGAGAAATGTGGTTCTACAGAAGGATGCTGATAATACCTTGGACTGAACATGTGAGCAATGACGAAGTTTTAGATAAAATTAAAACAAAAAGGACACTGATGCTTAATATCAGAAAGATCTAATTGAATAATGAGGCATATGAGGAAAGAGAGCTTGGAAAATTTGATACTCACATGTTAGATTTAAGTCAAGAGGGACAGAGGAAAACAACGTATAACCTACCTAGCGAACTTGAGCAAAAAAAAAAAATGGTGAAACAGGTTTTAGGAGAGTTAACAACTGAAAATTTATTAAGTACTACAAAGAACAAGGAATTGTGGAGAGCCATCATCGTTAACAACATAAAGGGGCAGCATATTGAAAAAGAATGTTTTTTTATTTATGGTATTTTTTATTGATGTTTCGAGTTCTTTTATGTTCAGAACGATGTTATAATTAAAATAGCGTTGTAGGTTTCCCCCCAAAATGTCTGCCTTAAAAATAAGGTCGACTCTTATATTGAGAAAAATGCGGTAATCGTAATACCTTGTACCAAAAAATAGCCTTACAATGCTGATTTTCTCCACTGAGCTGATATATATGGCTTTAATTCGACACTAAATAGGCTTTAACAAAGAACTGACGATTACACGTTCTGATTATTTTCTTTTACAGAAAGAACACAAGACACTATATTAGCGAAAATAAAATACTCGCTCCAGTAGATCAAATAAAAGGTTAACGAAAGCGACCGACTCCTGAAGAAAACCTGGAGTCGAAACGTTGTGACCGAAAATTGATCCAAAAGAATCAATATATAGTAATACATCGCAGAAATTCAGGCGAAAATTTCATAACGTTTCCCCAAACAAATCACTTAACAGGAATTTTTTTTTTTTCAACTAAAATTTCTTTTAAAATCATTTTTCTTTTCATTCGTTTCCACTTTCTTTCAGTATTCGGTTGAATAACGAAGACTTTCTGGACAAACACGTACAGAAACTGAAAGCAAAGTGCAAAGGTTATATACAAATAAATGACAAATGAAAGAAAGCAAGAAATGAACAGGGAATAAAGAATACGGTGAAAAATAAACACTACCAAAACCTTTTATTTGCAAACCGACAACAAATCTATTTGGAGTACCATTCTATGAATAATTATATATATAATATATGAAGAAATATAGTCTTAAGGTGTGTTATATTTATGGGATAAAGTGCTCAATATCAGAGATAGAGCGTGTGTAAATATAAACACTTCTTTATATATACACTTCTATGTTCACTTTATATACATATATATATATATATATATATATATTTAAAAAAAAAATGATTCCATCACAACACAGAAATTAACTGAAGAAATGTTTTACTCATAGTTTAGAAACGGGTGTAATCTAGGATTTTTTTCTTTCGTTATCAAGGGGTCTCTAAGTCTGATGAAAGTATGAACGTTTATTGCATGTCAAATTTTTTGTTGGGTTAGAGGGTTTTTGTCTGGCTACAATGGCCTTCCCCCACCCAGGCTCTTTTGTTTTCATTACTATTTGTTAAAACTTACTGATTGATGTTCTAGTTACAGTCTTTTTTGTATTTTATTTGTTTTTTTTCGTTGATTATTTCCTCAAGGGGTGTGTAGATAAGATTGGGTTGTATTTTTAATCCTATAATTTTATACGTGTATGAAATTAACTTGCTAATAAATTTTATATGGTATTGTGTAATTATTTATATATGGCATTGTGGATTTTTTTTTTAATGTATTTTAGGATTTAATTTCTATTGTAATTTTTTTTCTATCCATTTATAAATTACTAATTTTTTAAGGCGTATATTTGGTGGTGTCTGCAAATTTCGTTTCTTTGATTTAATAATTTTTTGTTTTTTTAGAAACTTGAAAACGTGTAGTTTTTCAAGTAGGGCATGGGTTCTCCCAGGCTCATATTTAAAAAAAATAATTTAAGCCCTATTTCCGAGCACTGTTTTTTAAAAATAAAAACAAATATAAAAAAAGTTTTGTTCATTACTCTAACTGTTTTCTATTACAGCAATGCACTCACACAATATATATATATATATATATATATATACATACACACACACTTGCTGATGAAAAAAACTGCTTCATAAAGCTTACTCTAGCAAATATAGGAAGTAGATGTGAAAGTTTTCATATTACTGTTAGTTTGTGAAGAATTTTAATCAAAGAGTTGATAATTCAATAGATAATCTCTTCATTTCGTAAAAAAACAAACAAAACTTTAGTACTTTTTGCACGACCATCTTCCTACAGAAAAAAAATATTAGAATGACTAGCTGAAAAGTAGGCTAATTATTAAATAGTAGCTTAAAAGCTAGCTCCTGCATATGGCTAATTGGGCCCCCGGCCTAAAAATATAGGGACCTCTAGTCCAGCTTAAAAAACAGCAATGATAATTTTGAAGAAATAACTTTCTCAATTCACTCCATGAAATTTCAAAAACTGATTCAGGTTGTAGGTCTAATTCAGGTTGAAAACTGAGTTCTACAAATGACAAACTCCGTAGAACTTAAATTGCGTCGAGTTCTTCAAATCAAAACCTCACGTCACGAAACCTCTCACTTTAACTCTGATTTCGTGGCATTTTAAAGAAATATAATTGATTTCCTCAATTCAAGTTTTGGAGATATTTTAAACTAAATTTAAAACAAAAATTCTTAAATTTACAAAATTCAATATAAATTAAAGTTTTAAAAATTACTAAATTTCTTTCAGTTACTTTAAAATTTGAATTTTAAACTGTTCCATCCTCATCCGGGTACAAATCCCAATACTGGCTGTTCAGGCACAAGATGAATGGCTGATTTTCTATCCAGGAATCATCCTAATTCCAAAAAGGTATAATATATCTATGTAGAGCAAGTGTGGCCCGAGAATAGAGGAGGCGTTCAAAGACACGGACGGACAGAATTTGCCGTTTATTTATTTAGAAGATTAGATAGATATACATACATTTGAATACATAAATAAGGTTTCAGATTAAAGACAATGAGAAGACCTCCCAGGATTTATTATCAGTGGATATATGGTAATATTCTAAGCGTTGCTTAGATGTGGCACAAGGTCGAAATTATGGGGCACTCAGTGAACACTGAGCATACTCAGTCGTAATTGTTCTAGCGAGACAAGCTTGCTAAGCATTACACCACGCCGGGGTGCCATTATCAGTGGATATATGATACGTGAATGACTTTGTACATTCACGACTCGACTTTAGAAGGAGCGCTAAAAAAAGTTTCAGCTAAGATGTTAACTATTAACTGGATGAAAACAGAATGCATGGTTGTCAGCAAACGAGACAGCCTAAGGCGCCAATTGTATATTGGAAATGTTAAAATTAACTAATCATGTACCTCAATTCAACTATCTCGGTAGTTTAGTAACAGACGACTGAAAAATGCGACACAGAATATCGAAGACACATAGGAAGGATTAAAGGTGTCTTCCCGAAGCTAAGCAAAGTATTAAGATAATTAATGGACAATCTGAAGCGGTATAGATGTGGTTCAGCCAACGAATATTTTGACTACAATGTGAAGGATACATAAATAACTGGGAAATTTTAAGGACAACAAAACTACAAGGAAGCATATACTTTGAAACAGTCGAAATGTCTCGGATACATAAAGAGGGCCTGGAGAATTTAACACGCATAAGACCTACTGAAGTCAAGAAAAGCAGTTGAAAACAGTGAGTAAACTACTTGACAATTTCGAGTGAATGAATGGCTGAACAAAGACAAAAAAGGGGTATTAATAGTTTAGACGGAAGTTGTGGAGAGCTATGATCCCATAGGTCCTGAAGGGACATATCACATGAAAGGAACACGAGCTTTATCTCTGATAATCAAGAAGAAAAAGAGTTATACATTGTCAGGAATTAATGAAAACGTTAATGTTATTGTGTGGATGCGTGTGCATATTATTCTGTGTGCCATAACTCTTCACGACGTTGGTGATCATGGCTCTCCACGATTTCCTGTCCTTTGTAGCTCTTGATAAATTTTGTCTTTGTTATCTCCCCTAAACTTTGTTCGGCCATCCATTTACTAAAGTTCTCTAGGTAGGTTATACATTCTTTTATTCTGTTCCTTTCCTTCAATCTGTCCTGTGAGTATTAAATTTCCCAAATCCTATAAATTTCAGCTGTCTTTCCGTTTCAATTTTCTCTGTAAATGTCGCTGCTCATATGTTTAAATCCATCTTATTTTCAGCAACCTTCTGTAGAAACACATTTCTGTTGCTTCAAGTCTCTTCATCTATGAAGAGATTGTCCAGTATTCACTGCCATATAGGAGGAATGATATGACAATAGTTCCGTACTCCTTGTTTTTAACAAAATTTTTTCCAATTTTTAATACTTTGCTTAGTTTGCTTTGGAAGGAATCTTCCGCTATGCCAATGCGTTTTCGGATTTCAGTGTGCTCTGCATATCTTATGTTAAGTTTGGGTCCGCCAATAATGAATCCTTTCGGAATCGACTCACTGTTTAGGTTGATTAAGTCCGGTGAAAAAAATCCTTATTTTAAGACATGCCTATACGTTTGATATATATGTGTGTGTGTGTTTATATAAAGATGACTGGAGATCAGTTTACGCAGGCGAAGTGAGTGAATAATTAGGACGGGTCCTGAGATCGGTATTTGCTAAAGATAGGACAAAAGTAAAAGTTCACTGAAAATTCTTCTTTCATTTAAAAAAAAAAAAAAAAAAAAAAAGGAATCATATTATACAAACAGTTCCGAGTTGAAAGTATATTTTAAGAGCAGACATTTTACTCATTCATTTTATATATTTTAAGACTTGGGAAGGTGAGAGGTTTGGTAGGTTTAGTGCGCGCGAAGCGCCTTTGTGTGGCCAACATACGTCATATTGATGAAGTCTCCTGCCGTACTCTATTCTTAAGCGCTTGCTGTGATGTTAGCACGCAGTTTCCACAAAACTTTAGTTCAGACATTATTTACCTTAGATAAGGTATCCAGTTCTAGAAGGCAGTATTATTTAAACAATTACCAGGGAGAAAAAAAGGATTGGTTAAAGCGAGAGAGAGAGAGAGAGAGAGAATGTGTGACACAGCCAGAGAGAGAGAGAATGTGTGACACAGCCAGAGAGAGAGAGAGAGAGAAGAGAATGTGACACAGCCAGAGAGAGAGAGAATGTGTGACACAGCCAGAGAGAGAGAGAATGTGTGACACAGCCAGAGAGAGAGAGAATGTGTGACACAGCCAGAGAGAGAGAGAATGTGTGACACAGCCAGAGAGAGAGAGAATGTGTGACACAGCCAGAGAGAGAGAGAAGACAGAGAGAGAGAGAGAGAGAATGTGACATAGCCAGAGAGAGAGAGAGAGAGAGAGAGAGAGAGAGAGAATGACATAGAGAGAGAGAGAGAGAGAGAGAATGTGTGACATAGCCAGAGAGAGAGAGAGAGAGAGAGAGAAGAGAGAGAGAGAGAGATGTGTGACATAGAGAGAGAGAGAGAGAATGTGTGACATAGAGAGAGAGAGAGAGAGAGAATGTGTGACGTAGCCAGAGAGAGAGAGAGAGAGAGAGAATGTGTGACGTAGAGAGAGAGAGAGAGAGAGAGAGAGAGAGAGAATGTGTGACGTAGCCAGAGAGAGAGAATGTGTGACGTAGCCAGAGAGAGAGAATGTATGACGTAGCCAGAGAGAGAGAATGTATGACGTAGCCAGAGAGAGAGAATGTATGACGTAGCCAGAGAGAGAGAGAATGTATGACGTAGCCAGAGAGAGAGAATGTATGACGTAGCCAGAGAGAGAGAATGTATGACGTAGCCAGAGTGTCAAGTTCATTGTTTCGTTTCACTTGTCCTTTTAATTTGATCACATAACAAAACAAAAAAGTAATATGTTAACAGCAATAACACCCATTCTTGAACAAAAAGGAAAAAAAATAACGCCAGTTGAATTGATGATAAAAGGTATGGTAAATATTTTTTTATTGTTATTTGTGTAGCAAAAATTGAGAGCCGTTAAAAAAGATTGTCAAAGATCACTGACCTCTTCATTTTGATAAGCTGTGACTGCAATGAATTGAGTCTCACTAAAACTGTAAGTCATTAAACTCTTCCGTTCTGAATGACAGCTCACCTTCACAATGTGCAGTCGGGGTTCGTATTTATGAAGAGAATTCAACATTATCTGTAAAAAAAAAAAAAAAAAAAAAAGAAAGATATCCATAATCCATAACACAATCCGTAAAACATGTTATTTCACAATCTTTCAAATACTGGACAAATATGTCCATGAAGTCTTAACATATTTCATCAGACTAACTCCAAGAGATTACTTCAGTAATTCTGTGAAAACATTTTAAAAGTAGTGACCTCATTCTTTTGTCAGCTTTTGTTACAATCACAACAAAATCGATCAATTCTACAGCCTTCTTCAAGTACACAATAGGCAAAAAGTCACGACGGGGTTAGAATTTCCAATTATTTTTTTTTACAGATTTTATAAAAATTTAGTATCTATCTCTCATTACACTATAACTTTATACGATGCCATGATATTGTAAATGAAAGATGAAGGCGTTATTAAATATTTAAAACGCTTTTCGACTTTACCATCGACTAATATATATATATATATATATATATATATATATATATATATATATATATGAGATTTGTTCAGTCTATCTCATTCTTTTGCTATTTCAAGCTTATAATCTGAATGAAAGGAGAGAGATACGATTTGTATCTTTGTCTCTTTTTTTTTTTTTTTTTTTTGCCTGCTACCATTTTCTAGTTTGTACTCCTGGAGAGGGAGAGACCGAAACACTCTTCCATACGGATTCTACGCCTAAAGGTCGTAGAATAGATCGGCTGCAAGCCAAAAAAAGAAAAAAAAATAGTATTAATAGTCCAAACAATTATTGGAAAGTGCGAAACTATACAGAAAATTAAATGAAAAGTCTTAAGAATTTCCTCTGAAATGATAGCACTGAAATAAAGTTAATTTCAGGTCACAAAAGTTGTCCTCTTTATACGCGGCTTTAGTTATCCACGGCCAATCTCAGAAGTAAACAATTTTATTTAAAATCATATTAAAAGGTGCAAAAATACGGGACAGACATTATTAAAAATGAAAGATAAACTTCTGAAATAGTTTGATAGGAAAACACAACAAAAAGTAAAAAGGTGTGAGGTAGGAAAAAAATTGAGTTAGTCGGTTATCACTCCTCACTATTCAGAACTCGATCGAGGATAGTAAAATAATAACTACAATCGACTAAAAAGAAACCTGGAACAATCAATACACATACTTTATTTAATTTTTAAAAACAATTTTAATATTTCCAAAATTGATTAAGTGTTGATAGGCAGGAAAATGCCATCAGTAGCAGAAAGAGGTACATTTACTTCTTGTATGGAAATGGCTAATTTCCCCCATTGTCATACACGTTGGAGACTTTTGGTAAGCAAATTAGCATCTGGGCAGATAAACGTTCAAATGACTTTGTTCAATACTGAGAAATGGAGTTGCCTAAAGTTAATATCCGTATAGATTTGACTCGATCAAAGATTCACGAACCTTTTTCCTTTACCAAAGCTACAGTTATAGATTTATCTGTAAATATTTCGCCAATTCTCTTAACCTCAATTGGTTACAGTTGTGAATTAGCACTATTGTATTTCAACAAGATGGCGGCCCCTCGTTAGTATTGCCCACAATCGTTCAGGATTAACCGAATAATTTTTTAAAATGTAAATTGAACACGGGAGTTTAAAAAAAAGGCTCTAACCAGATCTAACCTTTTCAGATATTTTTGAGACTATCAAATCGCAAGTTTAGTAAAAGGAGAATTTTGATTGGACAATTTTCATGGATGAATACGAGATGCTAGAGAAAGTCGCAAATACGCCATGATGCATTTTGAAATGTTGCTATACGATTTGAGATGTATCGGAATATTAATGGCTGTTATGCTGAACTGTACATTTTATTATTCCTTAAATTTTTCATAATTAAATTTATAATTCTAATGTGCTTCATTAAAATAACTTAGGATTTTGAGGGCAGCCTGTTTATTGTGCAGAGGGCACAGATATTTATCTCTGACAAATGTGTCGGAGAGCGACACCTTAATCCGAAGTAAAAGTGTCGATTCATACATAATTCTATTATACGGGTATTATGTTAATGTATAAAATAACAAATTCTACAACGTTAAGAATGACAAAAGTACAACTCTTTGTGAAATGAAGTGAAAGTTTGGATTAGACGTCTATAGACACTAATATCTACCTATTCAATAAGTTTGAGATAATGAATTTATTTTAAAAATTCAACTTCCTTCGGGACAGAGGCCGAAAAAAAATGTTCAGATAATTCAAATTCCGCGTAGCAGAATACCTAAATTATCGAAAAAAAGAATGAAAAAATTTTTCCTGTAAAATCAAACAAACATTCTCATCAAATGGCAAAGTTTTATCCAGTTTGTTTTTATATGAAGAAAAAAAAAGGTGTTTCCGGCTGGCTTTGCGTTTCTCTGCCGCTAACTTCCCAAATTGGATTTAAATTTCTGGTCTTTGTATGCAAACAACCAAGAAATTAACAAAAATTAATTGAACTGATTTTATCAACGTTTTTATCGAACGTCGAGCATAATTTTCTAAAATTCTCAAAAAGATTGTACTGTATTTAGTATTAAAATTACAGTGAAAGTAGACATTGTTGGATTTCAATTTTAGCTTACAAAAAAAAAAAAAAAAATCACTCAACATTTAAAACGTAAGCATTTAAAGTTACATCTACCAAAAATAGTGAAAACAATTACTCTCCACAAATTTTATTTTTCGTCTATATTTCTTACACGTTAAAATACTATATCGCCGTTTGAATGATTTGGGAAAATTAAGGTAACTATATGCAAATGAAAAATCAGGACGAACAAGGTGTTAAGTGAGATGTTTAAAAAATATTTGATTTGAAAATTGGTTCATTATATGTTCCATTTATTTTATATTCATTAAATAATATTTTAAATAAAAAAAGGAGAGATTGGTTAAAAAATAATGCAAGACCTTTTTCCCCGGTGAAGGTTTTCGCTTCTGAAACAATATAATCATATTCCAATTTTTCGCTCATGTAGAATTGAACGCGATATGTTTTCAAATTGCACAATTAAAGAAGTAAGTTTAATTATTTTAACAGGGCTTAATTATTAGGGAAATTCATGCTAAAATGTCATCTTTTCGGCAAATATAAACGCGATTCCAAAATGTTAGTATTTTCTTTGAAATATGAAATAATCGTAATAAAAAAAAATTCCTTTCGGCAAAGAAACTTGATTGGAAAACAAGAAAAAATATGCAGAGATATTTACCAAATATTTAAATTATTTTGAACATCGATGTCGAGGTGAAGGTCACTTAAATTCGAACAAATCTTTTCGTTGAACATTTCGACGTGGTGTAATGGTGAGCAAGCTTGTCTTGCTAGAACAATTACGACTGAATAGTGAGTTCGATCCTCACTTTATACGCTTAGAAAAATCGTCACCATATCTCTAATGAGACTTTATTCACGCACGTACGAGTAAAAACAATCTAAAACAACACTGATGGCCAGGGTTTTCCCTAAATATTTGTTGAAAAAAAAAAAAAAAAAAAAAAAAAAAGTTTCCAATTTTGGTTTGAAATTCCGATCAAATAGCATTGTTCATTTAGTGTTTATTTCTTTTTTTTTTTAATCTTTATTCGCTAACACTGACCGTTGCATAGATAAGCTTGTAAATATTCTGGGAAGCCACGTATTACGGTAGCTCCGGAAGATTCCAATACCAAATCAAACATCGTACCTTTCGATCACTCCAGATATTTGTTTATTCGTTTTTTTTTAACGATCACTAGCAATACTTGTGTCCCTTTATATATATATATATATATATATATATATATATATATATATATATATATATATATAGAGAGAGAGAGAGAGAGAGAGAGAAGTATAAAGGAGAAAAAGAGCAGGCTTTGATAAGCTTCCATAATCCGTTAATATTTATTTTCCCACTCTTTAAAAAAAATACTTCAACTTCTTTTATTTTAGTTACGGTGATACGAGCCGGCTATCTTTATGGTTTACAACTTGGCTGCGATTATTAGACTGGCGTGCGGCATTCATAAATGTGCTCCAAAATCCAGTGACTCAACCACGTGAAACAATTTAGTAATCTTACCTGTCCACCACCATTGAGTTTATTAGTGAGTTTCACCTTGCTAAAAGACGCTGGTTCGCGCATCCAGTGAGCTCCAAAGTTTGGGGAATCCGGATGGATGTAAACGGAATTGGGTGCCGCCGGTTCAGCTTTACCTCCGGCCACCCACTCACCGTTTACATATTTCCATCTGTGATTGTCCACTTGGGCAAAGTCGAGCAGTAACGTGTACATTGCGTTGGGGTCGAGTCCCGTGATGGAAACTTTGAAGACGGGAAACATACGCCTAAAAAGAAAAGAAAAAAGAAAAAGTAAACAAACGTGTATACAATATAGTAAGATAAATTTTCATGTGAATATACATTTTAATGACATTAGTAAACTTTCATTCAAATTTCGTTACTTGACACCAGAGCAGATTCTTATAAAAGTCAATGTTTTCACAATAATACAGGTTCGTTATCCTTTATCCGATAACCCCGAAAGAAAGTTTTTCGGGTGCTGGCATGACTTGCCACAAATGGAAACATTCCAGAAAGCACTGGAAGGTTCCTCGGTGATGTGCAGCTGTTGTAAGTGACCTTCTGCCCTGGGTGGGAGTTCCCCAGTCCACTTACGTTTTTTTGTTAGCGATTTCCACAGCAACACCTTCGTTCGTGGATTACTTACCAGGTGTTTCGTGCTCAGTAAAGATACCTATATGGGTAGTGAAAAGTACAAAGACTAGCATTTATGTTTATTAATATCATAGTCAAACAATTGAAAAAAAAAGAGAAAAAAAAAGACAGGACTGTAAGTGTGAAGCGTCTGACTGAGTCTGGCACTGGAACAACCAACATATACAACCTAAAGAGAAATTATTTAGTCTTATGCTGAAACGAATGAACAGAAAAACACTGCTCAGAGTAACAAATGATGATCTCGATTGTGTATTGGAGTGAATTCGTCAGTTCGGAGTGAACATATACCGCTTATATAAAATCTACCTGCAAGATTGTGTGTGTGTGTGTGTGTGTGTGTGTGATGAAATGTAAAAGGGACATGGTGTTTATGTTTGGGGTCCATTCCCAAGTTGTCTCATTTTATAGATGCTATATACAAATAAACGGTATTCCCAAATCTGGGTAAAAAACTAAAAAACAAAAAAACGAAGCACTTCAGGTTTTAAATTTCGGATAAAGGATTTTCAACCTGTATTGATATTAAATTTCACGATATACTTATATTTGCATTACAAACATATCGTATTAATTTAAGATTAAACTATCTTTATCGTAGAAAAATTTGCAATAATTTATTTGGTAGTGTGAGATTATATTATGTAACACTAGAGTTGTTCATAATATAGTGAATAGTAGGAAAGATATATATATATCTCAGAATGATAGTAAGCAAATGAATGACAAGACGAAAAATTGTAGGGACACGTTTCGTTCAGAGAAGGAACTGCTTTAGGCATAACGATTTTGTTGGAATCAGTTTTTACATATAAAGGGGGAAATGGAGGTGAGGAAAGAAAAAGCGCCGATGCGAGTTTACATGGAAACTTTAAAGAAAAAGAGACGCTTAGTATTTAAACTTTATTTTCAAGATCAAAATTTAAAACTTTGCTTTTTCCCCCCATTGTAATAAGTCTGACGATAATTTCAACTTAAAGAATGCGATTCTGATTAGAAGACATACATTTATCAATGCGAAAACAAAACCGATTCATTTCAGAATCCTTTACATTAAATTCAAGTTCAGTTTGTTTTATATATATATATATATATATATATATATATATATATATATATATATATATATATATATATTATACACACCTAGTGAGCCAGACAAACCTACCTAGGTTTCACCTAAACGGATCACCTATAAATATGCGTTTCTCTTTGCCTCGTTAGCTTGACTTTCCCTGTCGATCCGTTTAGGTGAAACCTAGGTAGGTTTGTCTGGCTCACGAGGTTTATCTAGGTCTGCTCTAAGGTTGTATTGAGCGCTTTTGTTAGTTCGTTGTTTACTCGTATCTGGGTTTTTTCTTTGGGCTTCAGACCTGCATCTGTGCGATTTTTTGTCGACAGAAGTTCATGTTTGTAGCTAGCTCTTTCTTTTTTTAAAACCTTTTTTCCCTCGAGATTGATTTGATTAGCAAATCAAAAATTCGAGGGTTTTTCGAAACGTCTAGTTTATATATATATATATATATATATATATATATATATATATATATATATATATATATATATATATATATATATATTAGAGAGAGAGAGAGAGGAGTAAAAAGTAACACGCACATTTAAAGGTGAAATTATTATTTCACGCTGCAATAGGCTTTTGTGTGTGTGTGTTTTTTTTTTCGCTTAAGTGTTACCGCCTTTTTCTTGCTTCATCGCTTGAAATATCAACGAAAAACAAACAAAGTAGAATATCACTTATTTTGTATATTGCATCTTATATTAATTTTATTACATGATGCCCTTGTTTTCGTATATATACAGTCGAAATAGTAGACAAGTTTACAAAATAAGGGAAGAAAACAATGTCAAAGAATTCATATTATTATAAAACAATAAATTTATTCAACTCTGTGTTATACTGTGTTAATCTATTAATCTTTTTTGCGGCCTGTGTCTTTTTGGATTTATTTATAAAATGTTTGCATAAGCACCGACACTGTTATATCTACAATTACAATGTTACGTTTTACGATGTAAGTCGAAAATCACAAGATACGAGGGAGAGTCAAAAAGTAATGCAATTTGTTTTATTATATAAGAAATAAAGAACACAATCAAACATATCGTACAGCAAGATACAGCTATACATCATGGGTTCACATCCCTACTTTTCAATATGGTCACCTCTTTTAATGGCAGTGTTCCACCTACGAATGAGGGCATGGTTCCCAGATTCGTGAAACTCAACTGGCTGCTGATGTAACCAATCATTTACAGCAGTTTTAATTTCTTCATCATTATCGACTTAACATCTAAGATTTTCACCTCTTTGGTCCAATTAAAGAGGTACTGGTGAGTAAAAATTCATAGTGGTGATGAAGTGAAAACTGCGGCAAGAAATTGGCCATATCAGCATCCAGCCGAGTTTTACGAAGCTTGTATGTTTTCTTATTCGTAGGTGAAACATTGAAATTGAAAGAGGTGGTGATTATGTTGAGGAGGGATGTGAACCAGTGATCTATAGTTATATCTTGATGTACGATATGTTGGATTGTATTTCTAATAAAATAAAACAGATTGCATTACTTTTTGACTTCCCATCGTAGAAATAATTAGAGTGAATTAAATCTTTGGAGCCGTTATAAATCGTTTCACTGATTGCATGAAAAATAAAACAGTGTAATTTCAGGCGGAAATGAGAACAGTTTTAGGAGATATAGGCAAAAGAATTTATTAACATCCGCAAAGGACAGGAAGTTGTGGAGAGCCATGATCGCCTACGTCCTGAAGGGACATGACACAGACCATATATTGGAATAAAAGTTAATGTCCCACCACCACTAGGTGGCGCCTGAGCTTGTGATTTCGTTTCAACCGAAGGAAATTTATAAAGTTTGCCCCCTTAGTTTCTGTTTCAATGGACCAAAGAACGGAAGTCTGAGAGTGCTAAGTCAGGTGGTGATGAAGAAGTGGAAACTTATAACATCAGCAGTCAGTTGAGTTTTACGAAGCTGGTATACATGCCCTCATTCATAGGTGGAACACTACCATTGAAAGAAGTGGTGACCATGCTGAGAAGTAAGGATGTGAACCTATGATGTATAGCTGTATCTTGATATACAATATGTTTGGTTGTGTTCTTTTTTTCTTATATAATAAAACAGGTTGCTTTACTTTTTGGCTCACCCTTGTATATTGCTAATAAATATATTCCGTATATTTTACCAATATTGGTTGATCAATATAAATTTCATTGTTAAAGATGAACTTGCACAATTACTTGTATATATTGTGAATAAAACTTTTTCACGAATGTTCACCCTCTACAAGGCCCAATAGCAACTCGAGGTAGGGGGTTACTGAAAAAGTTTGTTGTGTGAATTATCTTAATTAGCATCTTGTCCATCAGTTTTACAATCACCTTACAAATTTCCTGGATATCTGAAAATGTTAGCATATATTGAAGTCTCACATTCAAATTTTGTGCAAGTCTTGCAGCTCATGGCATAAAATCGTAGCCAATCTCAACGAGATGATTAATGAGGAAGGAAAGACAATTTGTATCCCCTAATAAAATTAATCTCAAAGGCATTGCTTGTACAAACCATTAAAAATAATATGTGGTCAGCTACGCCTGATTTTTCTATTTCTCCTTGTGTTACCGCTTTACAATGTTCTTGCAGTCTTACCTTAAGGGGGACACCCTGTTTCTCATTTGTATTTCTTACTACAGCTGCACGCGATGGCGTACACATAGTCCTTAGTCATGTTCTAGGGAGGGGGCTTACTCGGAAGAGGTGTCTGCGAAGCGTTGAACAACTTTTGAAGATTATCCTGATGTTATACAGACCAGAGATCCTTTGTATTGTTCCGATAATCCCTTCATATAGAAAACAGCTTCAGTCAGTCTATCCTGAGTGCGGTTATCTTCTTGTACCCTTCTATAATAATTTGTTGCTGCCATATACCCGGGGTAGGTGTTACTTTGTAGGGTATTATTTATACTGACCATTTATGGTTCTGGGTCGCTACTTATGAACTTTTCCTCGATGTTGTAAGCAGGGGACGATCCCTTTCTTTACATGGTGGGAGTTGAAGTTGAGGTATTGTCCGGTGAACGTTGGATTGAAGTATGCAGATGTCTTGAACCCATGCTCTATTCGAGATATTAGTACATCCAGGAAGGGTAATTTGTTGTTTTCTCGCTTCATTGTGAACTGTATCGAGGATCTTATCGAGTTCGCATGGTCCAGTAGTAGTTGGACATCTTTCTGGTGTGGCCAGATTATGAAGATGTCATCTACGTATCTCAGCCATAAGATTAGCTTTAGTGGTGTTGATTCTAATGTCATTTCCTCAAAGTATTATATATATATATATATATATGTATGCCATTGCTGGTGATATTGGCGAGCCCATTGCTCAGCCCTCATCCTGTCATATTAAACGTTTCCAATTTGTTCTTTAACCTATCACGCACACACACATACACACAAATGGATAAAGTCCGACAATTATTAAATTATTTTTGTTTATTTTAATAGATACTATTTTTGTAAATAAACAGTATTAATTACATTTACCGGTCTGAATGTTCCTAGAAATTTCGTCGAAAATATGCATTTTCCAACAGGAATCGAATCTGGGTTTTATACAGAACCGTCAATTGATCTGATGTGCTATACCACTATCCTAACCAGACGCTTCTCTATAACCGAGTCCAAATTACTCTTTATAAACAAGAAATCTTCGACAATCTTTCCTGAACGATGTCTGCTCACGAAACGTACCTTAACGCAAACATTGACAACATATTATGAAATGGATTAAGTCCGACAATTATTTAATATATATTGTTTATACGTTATTTTAAGTAAATGCGCTGTTTATTTAAATAAATAGTATCTATTAAAATAACATAATGTGTGTGTGCGCGCAATATCAAAAGGATCGTTAACCTAATTTAGATTACACGTTTTCTTTTGTCCAATTGTTTTAATACAATTTAAACCAGATATTTATTTGGATACTGACCCAACCCAATGTTGTTTAACTTATCAAAAAGCACTCAGTTATCGACACTATTACAGCGATATGTAAAGCCAGATGACGTATGGTTAACCTTTGACACTGAGATGCATCAGTTTCTTTCCACACGTTTTGCCGTGGTTGTACATCTAACTAAACATTTTAATGTTCCTGAGCGCAGTTCTAAATTCTCACGTTCTTTGATCTCGTTTCATATTCACGTTGGCATATCACGACTTTGACACGGCGACTGTTTGATTTGAGGGCTTTAACTTGCAAACGACACACCAGATTCAGAACAAAGATCACTGCTGAACATTTGGAAAGACTTTCTATAGATACATTCCCCCCCTACATTTGTTTCCCTTGTTTGCCATTAACTTCAAACAAAAATATATTCTTTCCCTTAAATTGAAGTAGTAAAGATATTTTTTTTCAAGAGTATGTACACATAGCGTCTTATTTACATTATTCACACTAGAACTATTGTCCTCGTCTTTGTCGTTATCACAACGTTTCAGACGTTGTGCCCTACGGCCTTCATCAGGTGTTTGCCGATCGAGGTAAACTAAGGAATTTCAAGCTAAACCCTTTATTTAATTTATGGGAGTAGATTGTTCTCGTTCCGCTCATATCAAGAGGAGATAACTATTTCTCGTTCTTATTTAGTAATGCTCACTTATTACTCGCCCTTCCATAGTGTCTGCATTACCCATCCTAGGGATTGAACCAGAGAAACTAGTGGATGAAAGCGTCGATTCGTGAATTTGATGACAATGAGCATGCTTGCTGTATTGATGCATTTAAAATATCCAATGATTTCAAATATATTTAAAATATAATGAAATTCATTTTGTAAGAGTGTAACAACACATTATTCTGTAACTTAACATATAAAACCTTCATTTGTTTTATAATCCTAGTAACACCAGCAGTCAGAAAAGAAATGACTAAAGATAAAGTCATGATTTTCAGAGGTTTTACTATAGATTTCATGGAAATCAGAATGTGAACAATAGACCCCTGTAGATTAAATAAAGGATTCAGTTAAAAATTCCCTGAAGGTTATTCGGATTAACAAAGTTGGAGGACACTAGAGCCAAAACACTGAAAAAAGAATGAGGATAATAGTCTGCGTGTAAATAATGATAACTCCTCAAATGTAACATGGTTGTTATTTACTAGTCTCCCCACGGCGACGTGATGTGACACAAGGTCAAGTTTAATATGGGGCTCCCGAGCTCGCACACCCGGGCCAGGACCAAAAATTGCTCATCTCTCGTAGCAGTCGGTTGCGCCTGCATTGATATTACTACCGATCCCCCAATTGCAATTGCATTAATGGGCGGTGCGTACTGCTTCGGGCAGCTGTTCCCCGGGATCGGGCACCTCTCAGTATTTTTCCCCAGTTCAGTCTGATTGTAAACAGACACACAAATGAATTGCATTCTGCCCGAAAACAGAGACAACTGAGAGAGATTACATTACCTGAGCCATGGTACAATAGCCTAGTTAAAGTATTGGTTTCTGAATTTAGTGACAATTTTGATTTCAATCCCTAGGAAAGACAGTGTGTACTTGGATTCAGTGGAAATGAGGCGAGCAATAAGGAGCAATACTAAGAACGTATTTTTGATAATATTCCCGAGAGTGTATCCATCTTCATCTTAGTTATGCATTCAGTTTCCATTTAAAAATGTTTCAGTGAAATTAACGAAACTAAAACTATATATTTCTCAACTCCTTACGCACTATTTGAAATTGCACTCAAATTCCTTCAAAACTGCTTTGAGATTCGCCGAAAGCGTTCGGAATGAAAAATTCCTACATACGCTAAATCCCAAAAAAGAAACCTTTTTCGAACACAAGAAAGACAATAAAAACTTAGCAGAATTACTTTGCCGGCCATTTTTAATGAAACCTGTATTAGAGAGGAATGCTGCCCAAATTCCCATATGCAAGACGTACTTCATCGATAAAACCATTACTTATCCGTAACGTTCCTTCGTGTGATGAAACGCATTATTTCGGAGTTTTTCGAATTTGTGATTCAATTAGTCTGATAGATAGATTTATATATTGCGCGTGTGTGTAAAATTATTTCCATTGTACATATAATCGCGTTCTTGAACACTGACGTTTTTTTTCTTGTAGTAATAGAGAGATTCGAGAACCTAAATACCATAAAAAAAAATTTAGTTTATATATATTATACACACACGTGTGTGTGATTTGATCATCTCAACCTGAACCATACAATCTTAAACCTGTCGTTTCTCAAGAGATGATACACTGAGAGACTACCAAATTAGAAAACTGAATTATTGATCTGAAAATGCGATCTTCGTTAAAAAAAAAAAAAAAAAAAAAAAAAAAAATTATATATATATATATATATATATATATATAATTTAACGCTCTCGTGTGTGTGTATGGGATTAATGCGAGTAAAAGGTTTGTCACATAGCCGATTGATGTTCCCTTCAGTATCCTGACTACAGAGTTTCATAGACGGACCTGTCCGTCCACTCTTCAGGGAATATCAGCAATTTACTGCTTATTTGTTTTTGATTTTTTTCCTTATATACATGTTTAACACTGGTGTAGGCTTTCTTCTGTACCGTGTATTCGTTTGTGCACTTGCGTCATATTCGCGGATGTGCGTACGTGTAGGGAGTCGTGATAATATTGTCTTATTTTTTTTTTTGCACTTTACACTCACTCATTTAGCCTTTCTCCCTCTCTCTCTTCTATTTTTCCGACTGTTGATGATTTTGTCTGTTCTGTCTCTTCCCATGTGACTGATTAAGTTTTTTATGGCAATTCTTTTTTTTTTTTTTTGCTTGGGAAGTTGTATTTCACATAATTAATGCTGAAATATATATATATATATATATATATATATAAAGCGTGCGCGCGCGCACACGTACGTCGTACGTATATGTAATTAAAATAAGTGTATGCTTATATCTTATGTTATCGTTTATTTAAGGTTTCATTTTTATTTAACGACTAGTAGTTTATTTGTTTTTGCATTGGTGTTATATATTGAGCTATTAATTATGGGGGGTAGATTTGTTCATTTTTGGGTGTGTGTGTGTCCATGTGTGTATGTTTAATATTTGTTCGTTTATTTTGTTTATTAGTTAAATTATGTATATATTATATTTGTTTCTTTTATTTATTTTGTTATATAGGAATAAAGTGTCGCTGCCAACACTTGAGTTTGAACATAGATCACCAGTGAGCAAACACAAGCGATCCCATTATTGAATTAAGTAAACCACAGAGGAAACGTATAAGTAGAAAGTCGCGTGACATTTAATTTCTCCTATATAACTATACGGACCACTATTCTCTATTCGGATCAATACGGTGGTTACTTTTCGAACGAGTATTATCGAGAAAGTACTATTAGTATGAGTGCTATTCGAAGGCGTCCGACACCAGCATTGTTCAACGGCGTACTATAGTTGTATCTGCGATTACAAAGTCTCTACTACAACGAGCATTACGAAAGTGAGAGTATTCGTTGACATTACAAGTGTCAAACGAGTGTTCGTTGATATCACAAAATATTTAAAGTTTATATTATATCTAAATTTATATATATTCATTTGGTTATTTTTAGTTTGTGCTTAGATGGCAAAGTAAATATTTATATGCCTACATTATTTCAGTTTTCTTGTTCAGGAGTTTATTTTGGTTTTTAAAACTAATTATTTCTAATTTTTCCTATTATATATATAATTATATATATATATATATATATATATATGTGTGTGTGTGTGTGTGCCATGAACAGAGGTAAAGCAGCTGTGCCCACAATTATAAATAGCCTCGAGGTCATATCTTCCTCTACAAACAAGGCGAACATTAGAGGACAAAGATAAAGACCACCGCCTCCCAAACTTTCCACGTCTCTCTGAGCACAATCTAAGTAATATTACCAATTGCAGTACGAGAAGTCTTTAGACTTATCAAAGGCCTTGACCCTAAGAAAATCACTGGCTAAGACAAAATTCCAGTGGTTGACCTTAAAAATAACAGCCCGTAATTATTCCCAATCTTAGCGAAGTTAATCAACCGCTGCTTGAAAGAGAAATCCTTCCGAAGCCTGTGGAAGGTGTCAAGCGTATGCCCGGTTTTCAAGATTGCCTTGGGTGCGGTCTTCCCCCTCCCAGTACAGACCTATCAGTCTCCTTATCATCAGTAAGCTTTAATCAATAAGATCGGCTAGAACCTAGGAAAAAAAAAAAAAAAAAAGAAAAGAAAAAAAAAAAAAACCTCTTCAGCGTTGAGCAGTTAGATACTTTAAAAACCTTCGACAAGGTGTGGCACAAGGGTTTACTACACAAGCTCTCCTGTTATGGAATTATTGGAAAAAAATTTTTCTCGATCATAAAATCCTTCCTAATATGTAGCTTTCCAAAGATAGTTATTAATGGAGAGTCCTCTGGAGCCCTAGCCACCAAAACATGCGTTCCCCAGAGGTCACTCCTTGGACCAAACCTCTCTTTGATCTTGATCTGCCTAAGAATATACTCAGATCACTTTTTAAGCATCTATGCCTATGATGCGACTATATACGGGCGAACTTCGATGGTCAGAAACTGGAGACTAGTCTCTCTTCCGATATTGCACAAACTATCCAATGGAGTAAAAACTGGCTGGTTGCATTCAGTGCCTCGGAAACCAAGCAAATTACATTCCATCATCGTGATAAACCTAAAGATATGTTATGACGAAAGTGCGGATAATTTTTGACTTACCGTCAAGTGTGTGTGTGTGTGTGTATATATATATATATATATACATGCGCGTAGGCTCCTTATAAGTGCTTCTCCTATATAGCAGGGAATGTTGGACAATAGATGAAAGAAAACCTTGAAGCAACAAATGTGGTTCTACAGATGGATGCTGAGAATACAATGAACTGAACATGTGAACACTTACAAAGTTTATAGAAAATGGCAACAAAAAGGAGACGTACTTAATATTTGAAAGAGACATTTGAAATTTTTAAGCACATGGAGAAAGAAGCCTTAGAAAATCTGACACTCACAGGTCAAGGCGACAAGGAGGACAGGGAGGAGTGCTCACTGCTCAACCTACCTAAAGAACTTGTGTACATTATTGACAGAGCATGGATTAGGAAAGATAGAGAAAAAATAGCATTTACTAAGAACTACACCGAACAGGAAATTGAGGAGAGCCATGATCGCCCACGCCGAAAGGGACAGGACATAGAAAATCACTAGGTAACACCAAAATGGATGATTTTTTTCTGAAATGGAAAAAAATAATCGTTACCCAGTTTTTAAAAATTTACAAAAATTGAGGGAATTATCCGATTTAAACAATTTTTCCACTACTTATTCGTTAATGAATGAGTTGTATACTGAACAAATAATTATATTAAGACTTTGTGCAAATATTGGGTTTAGGACGGGGTTTTTACCGCACCCTTGTTTCCCCCCGATATCGAGTGTGAACATACCAAAAATTTATACGGAACTTTTCCAAAAATAATTCACTAAAAGTAAAAAAAAAAAAAAAAAAAAAAATTTCAAAGTTAGTACTTGCATAATTTAAAATATTTTCTTTCAGAATGGACAGAAAAAAAGTACACTGCATATATTTTTGAATTTACTTTTTCAATGCTATTTTGAATTTCATCAGGTGACTGTTCGTAACGAGCGGCATGTTTGATGAATCGAAAAATGTAAAGTTTAATGCCATTTTCGAGTATGAACAAAATTTATTTTTTTTCCTTTCATGTAACTGTTAGATTATTTCTATTACGGAAGTTTACAAAGGAAATAAATTCGGAATTTCTTTCTTGGATTAACTAATCTCTCTATCGGATATGATAATTCAATATCAATTCAATAACTCAAATTCAGAATGATTTAAACTCATTTGGTGCAAATATTTTATAGAAAACGGATAAGAAAATAATTTAAAAAAAGTAATGAATTAAACTCAAAAGTATAATTTTTACTAGTTTTAGTGACATGCAGTATAAAGAAATAAATTCATTACAACAAAATTTCATAAAAGGGTATGGAATAAAAATATTCTTAAACTATTGGTTATATAAGGTTTAAGATCATTTATTTTTAAATAATTTCTTGAATATTGCACTGCTAGTGTTTAACTTGAGCATGTTTTTAAATTATTGAAAAGGTGGGGATCACAGGAGAAAACTACGACATTATTTTTTAGTTAACATGCAAAAGCACAGTAAAAAGTAACAATTTTTGACTAATAATTTTAAATATACAAAATATATATTTTTTTCTTTTTGACGTGTGTGCGCATGCACGCGCACACTTTATTATTGAAAGAAATTTTTCTCAAAAGCAAAACTTAAAACAATTTAACATTTTTCAATCATTGAGGAGAGAATTTCACCAAGACAGTTTTGTTGACGTAAGCAATTCGAGACCACACAAACTAGGCGTAGCCAAATTTGGGTAACGCCCATATTCATGAAAATGGGGTCGGTCTTCATTTTTTTTTTTTTTTTTTAAAGAATCATTTTGGAACAGTTTTTACATCCGATTATTTTAGCTTTACTTAAAAATATTTTATATAATATTTTTTTTTTAATACTATTCTGTTATAAAAAGCAATGAAGGTTTACAGCTTAGCATTAGTGTCAAGTTGTACTTACCCAAAAGTTTCAAATGTTTTAACAGTGAAGAAGTTATTTATTGGTAGGTAGGTGATAATTTGTTTGCTTGGTACATGAAAACTTCAAATGTCTTTAGTTAATTTTAGACACATTAAAAGCAAGTGCGTTAAAAAATTTATTATAGTCTAAAATTTTTTAAACACTATCAAAATTTAAAAACTACTATATTTTAAATAATAAATACCTAATTAAACCTGAAAATACCATTTTAAAGTAAATTCTTTGTTAAAGATTTGAAGTAAGCGTCAATCTATTCTTAAAATGCAATTATTTTGATTAAATTTATAGAATTTTTTTTTTATTCCTTCCTGTTATTTCAATTTCTATCCCTTTGTCAGCTGTGGGTGGAACAAATCTTTACAGGTATTATCACCTGGTCCACAGCCATAAGAGAGCGGTTTGCCACCCAGGCACCTTTGTCAGTCATGGCGCATTCTCTTTCACTGTGTCTGACAAAGGGACAGAGTACAAGTATATGGACTCATGCCTTTCCCAAGGTTAACGAAGAAAAGGATCCTAAATCAACATTTGATGCTTTTATCGATTTCGTTTTCCGTAATGATAAACTGCAATCATAATTAAAATGATAATCATTTATAAGGATTTTAATTTTACAAATTTATTACGAGCAAATAGTCATTATTTTGCTTGTCATTTTTTTTTTTTTTTATTTCTTATCTATTTTTTTTTTGTAATAAACAAATTAAAAACTGCTCCCGCCAAAATAATAGAATAAATTACAACAATCAACCCAAAATTGAATAAAATCAGCTTTAATAATTATCTTCCCAAACCAAAACAAAACTATTAAACAAGCGATATAAACAAATTTTTACTACGTTACTAAAAACACCGAAAATAAAAAAATAAAAGATAAGAAATAAAAATAAAAAATAGAAATAATGACAAACAAAATAATTTAAACCAAATAAATAAATATATAAACAAATAACCGATTTCCGGTAAAATAATGGCCAAAATAGACTACCCACAATGCACCACTGACCCGTATATATAAATAGCCGAGTAAAATAACAGTACGCATGGCCTGACGATTGCGTCCAGCATTAAACAGACTGTCGCCTCTAAGTGTTGACGTCATACATATATATATATATATATATATATATATATATATATATTTTCCTCCATTGTTTTCGAAAACGTACATAGTATTCGTAAAGTATGATACTGACCCGTACATTAAGAATACAATTTGAGTAAAATGTATTTTTTAAGAATTAAATAAAAGACTGATTTAAGTAAAAAAAGAAAAAAAAGTGTACGCACATAAAATCTAAAATAAGCGAATGAAATTATATTTGTATATATCGCACAAAAGCAAAATAATTTTCATCACAAAACCAGTAGTCCGAACAAAATTATGATCACCTATTACATTTTTTTAACAATTGTTGCACTTCAAAGGAACGTTAGGTGTATAACAAGTGGGCCAAAACTTTTTGGCGATTTTTACCGAGTGACCAGAGACGCTGAATCATCTGAGAACCAGGGAAATCCTATTTGCGGATATACAAGGGAAACGATATTTTTTTTTATTTTGTTTGTCTTTTTTTTTTTTTTTTTTTTAATTCATTTTAAAACTCAAACAAAAAATGTATATTTAATATAATATACCTTATTTTGTACTTGTCGATATTTGATTCTAGACAAAATTAGCAACAGTAACTTCATTCATGGAAATAATATAGCAGTTTTTATTAAAACCATAAAGTAGGTATTTTTTTTCACCCGATTAAGGCGGAAATATAGTAATTTCCGAGTTTTCCACGGTATATTTACGTCCAGTTTCATATATCACATCTCTTAACAATTGCTATTATTATAATATGAGATATGAACAGCGATAGATAAGTAAGTGGTAAGAATCCGAATGAGGTCGGCTCGATACATCGGACGCGAGAAATTTAAATTTTTAAGTTTCTATTTTTAGTGTTTCTCTTAAAAAGGTCTAATTATAATCGACATTTGTTGAAATTCTTTCTATTCCCCTATTGAATTCTATCAATAAAAACATTTAGTCTGAAGGATGAGACGTCACAGTATTTGTTCAATTTTGCCAACAGTCGGATATAGAATTTATAAATGATATTCTTCATAAAAAAAATAAATAAAATAAAAAAAATCCCAACGGCACCTCAAAAATATTCTGAACTGGCTTGTAGGAGAATTAGTTCGAAAAATCATAATATATATTTATTTTAGTTGGTGGGCATCAGTGTATATATGTATAAATCTATAATAAATACTAAATTTATGGCGGGCATTAATTTAATAGGTTAACACAAAATTAAGCATTATTTTTCATTTTTGACATTGAATTTCGTCTTAATTTTGAGGTGTTTTTAATGCAACTTCATTCAGTGCGTCTAAGAAAGTGGGAAGATAGCGTGGGTTCGTAAATAATGGAACTTAATTGCCGATTCCATATGCAAGTGTGGTTACTGTGTTAGTGCTGACAGACGTAAGTAGTTCATGATAAACTCATTCTTACTCTAGGTTCCCAAATATTTTTGGTTTACTTCAAGAGATTAAAAAATTACTTTATAAAGAGTCAACACACACACACAGAGGAAACATTTATCAATCTAGCATGTTTCACTTTTATTGAAGCTTCGTCAGAGATTCGGAAAGCAGATCTGGCGAAGTTTGAATAAAAATGAAACATTTGCTATATATATATATATATATATATATATATATATATATATATATGCAAAGATTCACTAACAATGAGCATACATGATGAAAAAATACCCCAAATTTAAAGTTTTATCGTCAAAAATCATTGTTATTATGAAGAGAAAAGACCAACAAAGATTATTTTCGATTATTCATTTATATTTTTTTTAAAACCTTAAATGTATTTTTCTTGCGTCAGCGGGTGACTAAATTACGATGAAGGATTTTAGCGTCTTTTTGCGGTGAAAAACAAATTGATTTGGAAATTCTTGCAAAAATCCATTGTCGGATTTTAATGAAACTTATTCACAGACGAATTAAATTATTTTAGAAATACATTTTTTAGAACACCACACTTAATTTTATGAAATCGAGAAATTCATTTTTTAGCGATTAATGTTTATATATTAATTAGTTATAAGGACAAGTCCTTGGAGAATTTAAAATCAATATTTTTTGTAACGCAAGTTACAGAAAATGTCGTTTGAATCGTAAAATAAAAATAAAAAATGAAGTAAAAATAAGATATTTAATTTAAAAAACTTTTTAATCGCTTTTATGAATAAAATATTATGGTGTTAAGAAAAAATCGATGAATAATGAATTTACAAAAACTGATTTCAATCCTTAAAAATTTAATTAAAATAATTTATAAATTTTGAAATCTTGAAAGTCTATATTCATTTTTGTCGGTTCAGTGATATTGTTATTGAGTACAAACTATATTTACTAAATCATAAATGGAAAAGCTTACAATTCAGTGACCACAGTATTTTTAAAATAATTTTGATTTTTTTTTTATATGTACATAAAAAAGTGACGATTTTTGAAAATACGGACGTCCAGACACGACATTATCGAGAAATAAGAGAGTTGGTTATAGTAATTCTAAAATTTATTGGTAATTTTCTCAGCAAGCGTCTCCAGAATTAAGACTATAAACCAAATTACCTAAAATGCAAGAAAAATTAGATTACTTAGGACATTTTCCTAAATGTTAAAAAGAATACTGGGTAGTTAAAAAATTATATAAATAAGTCGAACACGTGATATTAAAGTATTTTTTACAGTTATCTCCCCGGTAGTAAAACTTCCCAAACGTAAGTCTATAGAAAAAGTTGTCAACACCCCGTAAAAACAACCACCATGTAAAGAAAGTTTTTCTGCGATTTCTTAAACTAAAAGTAATATTTCTTTCAAATCAGATAAAAGTTTTTTGTTTTGTTTTTATGTCAGCTAATTTTCCTGAAATAAATTTTCAGAAAAGTATATTTTTGAAAGATTTTTATAATAAAGAGAATCCTGTGATGATTCGCTAAAATGGCTGGATTTTAGCAATTTTAACGATTTTAAAAAGTATTCCTATTGATTTGAAATAATTTTGAAATACAGCAAAGTATTTTGCTTATTGGAAATGATAAATTTAATCTATTAGCTTGAAATTAAATAAAAACTTCGAGGAAGATTATTCATTTTAAAAAATGTATTTGAAACCTTAGGTATCGCTTATCTTCGTAGGTACCTACTTTTAACCAGCATCTGTAACTGAACAAGATTAGTTCCTTTACAGAAACATACATATCTGATTGCCGTTGAATGAATTCATATCAGCTCTTTATACCACTTTGTAGACTGGAGTTGTCGCATGAGTTTCGAGTTAAGAAAAACACGCCTTGATACGAAAATAGGAGTGGATATAAACTAAAGGGAGCTGAGTTTAGACAAGACTATTTTATACCCCGGAGTATGAAGTTGGTTATTCCGGACAAAATCACTCTGCTCACTCATCAGGAGATATCAATGAAAATATTAGCTATTTCCTTAGAAGCAAACGTTCGGCATTCATTAGCCGAGCAGCCAGTGACATCGTCAGTTTTAATTTTATGATAGGTTTCTTAAGCATGCTAGCTGTTATTGCACTTTCCTCAACTGATCGGGGATTCCTTCCTAACCTCGTTGAAAGAGTGGATCATTGGCATCATGATTATACCATTATTTTCTCTTCGAGTTACATGTACTATCCATTTTAGTAGTTGAAAGTCGTTTCTGTTATAGCGCCAGTCCATTAAGTTCAAAGTAATTTTCGTTAAGGCCAAAAGAGTGAGTGAGTGAGTAAGAACGTTACTTGCATATTGAAGTATGGATCGTCACTTCAGCTTAGGATTAGAGTGTGGTATGAGTCCACTCAAGTTATACAGGTGTTACACATGCACAAAATATTTTTTTTTATAATTTCTCAGGATAATAGCGATCAGAAATCTTTATTTGAAGAAATAAAACGTGTGTAAATGAAAGCACATCCAAAGAGACAAATCGACGTTTTGATAACCTCAAGTGTAACGTTTACAACCCTGACAGTGTTTAGTCGAAGTTAGGTCCAAGGTCACAATTTTTGACCATTTACTAAGACAAAACTGCGTTAATTGACTGTGGGGCATGTGCTAGTGATATCAATCATTAGTAAAAATAACCTTGTTAAACTAATTTTTTTTTTATTAAGGAATCAGTTTATATATATATATATATATATATATATATATATTTTTTTTGATTCCTCACATCAATCCAATCAAATATATATATATATAAAGGAACAGATGTGAATCGTTCATAAATTTGACAGGTTTCGTTATTTAAGCTTCGTCCGAAATTTTTAGAGATTTATTATGGAAAAGAAAATTAGTTACTTTTAATTCTGTATTGTTTGTTTTTATTTAAAAATAAAAAGTTTGAAATTGTGCTTACAGCCTTGATGACTGCGTTCTACTGGTCATGACCTCCCACTAATTCGCAGTCGTAAGCAATTACGAGTGACATAGGTGCAGTTTCGAAATTGACATTTTTAAATAAAACAGATAACAGGGATCGATTTAACAATTTAGATTAAGAACAGGAATATTTTCGATTCAAATGTGGGTAGAAGAAGGTTTAATGAATGCCAATTCACAAAATGTGTTAAAAAGTTTTTTATATATATATATATATATATATATATATATTTTATTACACACACCTCTCATCTACAGCTCCCCCTCCATCAACGGACTTCGGATGCAATAGACAAAATCTATAAGCAAAATAAATCTGCAGGAAAAAAAAAAAGATGGATGTACAGTATATGAAGTACGATAGATTAGCACGTGTGTGAGAAAATCTATTATTTTTGTTGTTTTGATTAATATATCTATATTAAGTAGGGATGTGCATGAGATCGATAAAAAAATAGCATACCATGAATAAAAAAGTCCTTAAATTTGATTAAAATAATTTTTTATCGTAAATGTTAATGTTATTATCAAGAGGAATGATCAAAGTATTTTTTGAATATTTTTAAAAAATTTTTAATAATTTCTAGCACGTCCAAAATTTTTGTTAAAAATCTTCAATTTTTTTGAATCGGAAAAATCGACAGAAGATCGATAATCTCCCGTTGTTTTTGACGTTTGTTTACAAAAGTGAATATTGCCGTTTAAAATTTATTTAAAAAATCAATTATGATTTTTTTTTAACTAATTTTAAAAAAATTAGAAATTAGAAAGTTTATTTAGTATATTTTGAAACATAGATTGCTTATTTTCTGTGATGAAAACATGTTTTTTTTTAATGGGAGAAAGCCGATCTGAACTGCGGTGTTGATTGACAAATGACAAGTGCGTGTTTTTCATCACGCACTGACATATTACGTGCGGAAATTTATAGTACGGAAGGTCGTAAGTGACAATTTATCTTTACGTTAACAACTTATTTACCTCGTTATTTTTAAGTAGTCATACCATGAAAAAACGGCCTTAAACTTGACGAAATCAGAATTTTATTACCAAAATGTTTATGTTACTATTAAGGGGAGAGAACAAAGTAATTTTTCATTATTTTTAAATAATTTTCTGTCTTTATTAGAACGTTTTAACTTTTGATTGAAAAATCTCGTTTCTCGTCATCACCGGAACTTTAGTAAATAACATATGGCAAATTTTTTGTTCATTTTTTCTTATGACACATTAATTTTGAAAATCTTGCAAAAATAGAAATAATTGTCAGATTTTAAAGAAACTTTCAGGAATGATGGAAATTATTATAAATTTTTAAAGTAATTTTATATAAATATAAAGGCCGTTAACAGTGCCGTACAAATCAAGTCACGTGGTGTTTTTATTGGATCATGTTTCTTCCGGGCCTCCGTACATTTGATTTAAGATTTTTTTTTCTACACATAGGTTAAAGGACAGTAAGATTATTCTCATTGCTGTTTCGTTGATTGTAAAAACCTTGTACTGTTTATAATCTGTACAGATATAGGTACCTAAATATAGCATTATTCGTCAGTACCGCTAATTTTAGAATATTTAACAACTTTTAGTAACTTTATGTAAAAATAATAAAATAATTTATTAAATAACAATTAATTCATTTAAAAATTCATTTTTCATCGAAAAAGTTTTTTGCCTTCAGACAATATTATGCATATTGATAAAAACAAATAAAAGCAACTAAAAGCATTTAAAATTAAATAGTATTTTTGTTTTATTGTTTTTTTGTATGTTACAATTCAGAGCTGATTTTAGGTTTACGAGGTCGGATTTTTAAAAAAAAGAAAACCTGATTTACTTTCCTCAAAGCCTTGTGTTTTATTAATATAATGACTTCCTGCTTCGTCCATAAACTTTTTACAGTTTTCTTTAATTCATTTATGGGGGTGGTAATATATGTATAAAAAATATATTTTATAATGACTTTTAAAAAAATAACATATTTATAATAATTTCCATCATTTCTGAATAGTTTCTGAAAGTTTCATTAAAATCTGACAATTATTTCTATTTTTTCAAGATTTTCAAAATTAATGTGTGTCATAAGAAAAAATGCATAACAAAAAATTCGCCATGTTATTTACTAGAGTTCCGGTGATGACGAGAAACAAGGTTTTTCAATCGAAAGTTAGAATGTTGTAATAAAGACAGAAAATTTTTTAAAAATAATTAAAAATTACTTTGTTCTTTACTCTTACTCGTAACATAGACATTTTGGCGATAAAATTTTGTTTTCGTCAAGTTTGACGTCTTTTTCATCAGACTATACGCTTTTTTAAGCGATCTCGTGCATATCCCTAATATTAAGTAAATATTTATTTATGCCATATATATTTTTTTTATAATATTTACATTATGATCATAATTCGCGGTAGCTACACTAGCGGTTTTATAACTCAATAATAATCTACGGACAATCAACTTTGATAGATCACCCAATACTTCTAATCTGTTGAGGAGAGATGTGTGTGTGTGTGTGTGTGTGTGTCTCAAAACCTCGGATTAACGGCCGGGGAACCAACAGATTCTGGACTTAAAGGACAATATCTACAGAAATAGTAGTGTCCGGCTGGAACTCAAAACGCCCACGCGTAGCGAGCAAAATCCGTTAGTTCTAGAATTCGCCGCTGTGGTTTATTGGCGCAGTCAGACAGACTGGTTGTTTCGGGGATAGTTGATGTTTAATTGAGCGCTCGTCGTGTAAACACATGCATCGTCTCAGGAACAGTTTTGATTTTGGTATAGAGTATTGTTCTTTGTCATGCCCTTCACTAGGGCATCAAATCGTAACGGATCTGAGAAAAAGAAGCGCAATAACCTTAATATTCGTGACAAATTAGAACTTATGTTGGAGTCGGGGGTTTCTGTGGCCAAAGTATATGAGGAATACAGTGTTAAAACAAAAAAAAAAAAGCAAAAACAAAAACCAACAAAACTAAGTGACATATATAACGAGTAAGGAAAACTCCAAGCTTTTGTGTAATTTATTTTATGTTAACTATATAGTAACTTAATAAAATACACATACGTATATACTGTAATTACATTTATTTACAAGAATATACTGTACTGAGGCTCAGAGAAAAGTGCTTCAGTTTAACGGACGAGCCTCCCCACTACTAGTAAACTAAACTGTGTGTGTGTGTGTGTGTGTGTGTGTGTGTGTGTGTGTGTGTGTGTGTGTGTGTGTGCGCGCGCGCGCGAGTGATTCAAATTTATAGCATATATGTATAGCGGGCCACTCGTATTCCAGTATACCCGTCTACTACTGCAGCTAGTCAATCAGGCGCATTTGTGTTTATTCAAAATCCACAGAGTCCAACTTTTTGATTATACTGCAATTATGCTGAGCAGACATTAGTTACATTTTTTTTTTTTAAAAAACAATTTAGAGTAATTCCGCACGCTGGGAATCGACCCTAATCCGATAGTCTCTTTCCTGACAAATCGACCATGGTGACATTCGAACCCAGTTCTTATGGTCAGAATGCGCACGTTCTAACCACTCGGCCATATATATATATATATATATATATATATATATATATATATATATATATATATATATATATATAAATAAATAAAAGACCACTACAAAAGTTGCAATTTTGTTTCAACACTGTTGGTGTCTCATCAAGTGATGATACGAGTGGACAAGTTAATTTAAATAATTCCTAAATGATATGATAATTGGATATTTAAAAACACTATTTTGCAGATATTCGTATTTCATTGTCTTCAAGATTTGGAATATGTATTTTCATGCTTTTGACGTACGTGCACATCTTTACGAAATCACAACCGGTCCCCAGCATTTGTGCCATTAATTCCCTAACTCCTATTGCTATTTCAAAATCAGCGTAGACATATAGTGTACCATACAACCTGTTTTGTAACATTTTTTTTCATTGTGCTGAGAGTGTTTATTTAATTTGGTATGTACTGTAGAGTATTTGAGCAAAGCAAAAATCGTGGCATCCATGAGAAATCGCTTTCACCGTCTTTATAGGCATTTATTTCCAGTAAATAACGGAATGTCTTAGATAGAGAAGATCATTGCTTTTTTTTTTCGATTTCTAGGTATGTCCCCCCACAACTCCCCAAATCAGAATTCCTTAAACGTAACAATAGAGTTAATTATATAGAATAAATCTGAAATTATTTATCAAAAACTTAAATAAAATAAAGACTGAAAATGTTACTGGTTGCGTACGGTGACTGAGTAAACATTAACCAAATAAATTAATCAACTTCGCATATAAAACCTGGGGGGGGGGTTATTTCAGCCATTTTTGCAGAAAAAGAAACGTAGGTCCTATATAGGTCATTGAATTCTGATGAAAAGACAAAATTATAACCAAACATATCAAATGTATTCAGCTCTTTGTTTGTACAATCTTTTATGCATCGTGTCCTATCAGAACGTTGGCGATCATGGCTCTCAAATTTTTTTGTCTTTTATAGCTTTTAATAAATTGTCTTTTTGCTATCTCTCCTAAACCCTGTTCCGTAATCAATTTACTAAAGTTTGCACGGTAGGCTATGCGTTGTTCTATTCTGTCATTTGACTGTCGAGATATATATATATATATTTGGATACTCCCGTGAACCGAATAAAGGTTTCGGTTCGAAATTTGGAGAACGTTACCGAATACAAACGGGCAACAGAAGAAGGGTGTAGCGAATAATGGTCGAAACATAACATCAAAATTGAGGATAGCATCTTGAATAAATCAATAATAATGAGAGTATTGTCAAAATATTCTGAAAAATTTTTTGGGGGGGGAGAGAGAGAGAGAGAGAGAGAGAGAGAGAGAATATATGCGGTGGTATAAATGTTAGCGCTTCTGAGTGAGAAGCTGGTGAGCCGAGATCAAATTCCAGTTGAGTTAATTACATTCACTTTTGAATGCAAAACCGGTTGAGCATGGAACTAGTAATGCTATATATATATATATATGAAAATCACGGCAACAACGCCTAGCGTGTTGAGAGTTGTGGGTCCCATACTTCTCGGTGTCGTTTACGGAACTTTAGCGATTTTTTTTTTTTTATATTACAAATGCATATGAAAATCCTATTATCAATTTTGAGACAAATGTGCATTTTTGTGTGAAACATTTAAAATATAAATCATGTTTCACTCAAAGACATTTAGTAATTAAACTTGCCTCACCCCCACCATTTGTGGAGATTAGTTTGCTTCGAGGAGTGGTTTTCGACAAAGACAGAAACGGGGTTTGTTTCTGTTGAAAGTGTTAGGCGGCTCGGGACCATAGCGCATGCTTTGGAGGAAAGCAAAGATGACCATCTGTTTCTGTTTCATTATAATTAAATATTGTCTCTTACAAATTGAATTTATCGTTTACTTGACCCTAATAGAGTTTTAATCTCCTCCTCCTTTAAGCATTGCTTATCGAAAGTCAATAGATAAAGGACAAGGGCGGGAGCTTTGAGAATTTGCACAATAAGATTGGAAATAAATTTGTTTTCATTTCGATAATTACTTTGGGCAAATTTCCTCCCGGGGCCCAACCAGCACTCATGTAGGCGTTAACTTGCATGTTCCTGCGCTTCGGTAGTATCAAGGAAATAGGGGCTTGGCATGTACCAGATATGGTTGGAAAGCAAAGGCAATGAAAAAAAGGGGAGAGAAAAAAAAAGAAAAGAGTCAATGATCATTAACCCATACTCATTCTTGCGCTGATGAAGACGGAGTTTTGTTTCCATAAAAAAGAAGTGAAGGGAGAGCGAATAAATTTATATATATATATATATATATATAAAAACACGGTGTGACCAACAGACAACTTTTGTTTGGTTTGTTTTACGGCATATCAACCTCAATAGGTTATTTAATGCCGGCAAGGTTTTTATTGCTGGTAATAATTTTTCTTCAAAAAAATGTATTGCTGGTAATAGTTTTTTCTTTAAAAAATGTATTGCTCGTATTAAAACCTATATTTAGGCTTTCATAGTGTTTTGACCCCAGTTTGTGAGTTTACTCATAGTCGGGACTAATTGCCGTTGTTCCCAGGTCCACCTGGGAACAACGGCAATTAAGAGGTGGTTCAACGCTCCTCAAATCCTCCTGATCTGAGGCCTTGCTGTTGGATGTTGTTTATCGTCATACCCAGGACGGCAGACAACTTGGCAAAAATCTAAATCCTTAGAAGAAAAAACCGAAGAATGCGGGGGGGGAGACAAAACACCTTACGCAGTAAATTAAAGATTATCTCTAACAGAATAAGGAAAAAAAAAAAAAAAAAAGGCTTTACAACGTAAATAATCAACGAAGGACAGCTCGAGTGGCGACAAGTTTCATGCGACTAGAACATTAGACTTTTGAAAATAAATTTTTATCCCGACTTCGAAGTTTCTTGGTAACATTTCCAGTCTTCAGGGGGTTCTGGTTCTAAACGATATTTTCAATTTGTTCCACGTCTTTTTCAATCAGTTTTATTTATTTTTTTTTTTTTTTTTTTACTCCGTTTTGTATACGTGCATATTCATGAATTTAACATTACATGCACGTTCGTGAAATTTTGCTTACGTTTTTTTTTTTTTTTTTTTTTAGCTGTACATTTTTCTTTTAGTTGTAAATTTCTTTTTCAAAATTAAATTTTATGGTTTATAAAGTTATGCTATATTATCAATTAAATTGTAATATCTGTTAATTTGTACGAATTAAATTATATTTTGTTGTATTTGTGTTATTAATTTATATTTCTATTAATATTTTAATTGATTTATTATTAAAGTAACAAAGTAAATATTTGTTAAATGTCGACATCGACACATTCTTTAATAATTTGATTAAAAGTTAATGTTGATAATTTTTCTTCTAAACACTGTCTACATTTCATATTGCTAATATTATATGAGATGTACTTTTTTATATTTTCCACATTTAACTATAGAAGTATTATATAAATATAAAAACGTAATCTTTTCAATTAACACTATTTTTAATATTGAGTTATATATATATAATTATTTAAAAATAAAATAAATATGGATACTTGGATATAGTGATTTTATAACATTTGTTATAATTTTTAAATAAATAATTATATCTGCTCTACTCTGTATTGAGCACCCTTAAGAATAGTAATTGTTGGTTATTGGAATTTATTCTGTATACCCCAATCATATACTTGTGTGTGTGTGTATATATATATATATATATATATATATATATATATATATACACACACACTTCATATTTTGTGTGTGATCTATCTTTATTAGGATGTACACTGAGCATTTTATACCTCTCTGGTGAAAATCTTATTTTTATCAATTATTTTAGGTTTAAATAAAGTTTCACGATTTTTTAATCTAATTTACTTGAAAAATTATATAAAACATGTGGAAAAAAACCCCCACATTTTCGTTAACCGACTTGTGCGGCAATATGTAAACCTTTCAAAATTTATTCTTGCCTTTCAATTTGAAACATGTATTTCACAAAAAAATTAAGTATTCAGATTGTTAATAGAACAATGTATCGTAAACCACAATAATTATTAGTAATAACAGTCAGTAGAATGGTCGGGTGGAGATATGTAAATATCTACATTTTAAGCTTTTATAAAGAAAAAATCGATAGCTTGGTTTTCATTTTTTATAATTAGTTTTCTAACAACGACGAAGTAAATTCCAAAATCTTCTCACACCGGGTAAAGGTCATGCTGCATTGGAAGACATTAATTAAGGCGTAAGTAATTAATGCTCTCTGACCATTAGAGAGGATTAAAAAAAAATGTTCAAGTAGATTTTCTAGATTCGACCATCTGGTGAAATCTGAAGGGCCTTCATCCAGATGTTACCATTCTGACAAATAAGAATCTTACTTTTATTTTTGTGCCCAACACGGAAAGTGTGACACAAAAATTCGAATTTATTTTAGCATTTCACCCACAAACAAGACAATATAACCACTAAGATGCTAGGTTAGGTTTGGTTTGGTTTACGGCATATCAACCTCAATGGGTTATTTAATACCGACGAAATTTTTGTTGCTGGTAATATTTTTTCCTTCATAAATCTATTTTTGGTAATATTTTTTCTTCAAAAATGTATTGCTGGCAATTTTTTTACAAAAAGTATTTCTGGTATTAAAATCTATTTTTACATTTTCATAGTGTTTTGACTCCAGTTTGGGTGTTAACAATTTGTCCATATTTGCGACTCTAACAGGTGCTACCACTCCGGGTCAGGGTGGACCTGGGAACACCAGCAATTAAGAGCTAGTTCCACTCTCCTCAATACCTGCTGATCAGAGGCCTTGCTGTTAGACGTAGTTTATCGTCATACCCAGGACTCGGGTGTAGTTTATCGCCATACACAGGACGGTAAGACGCTAGGGGGTTATTGGGTGTTAGAGAATAGGATAAAAATATACTATTAAGAAGCTGACAAAGCAACAAGAATTAAATTAACGATTGATATTGCATTTACGGTTTTGAAGATCAAAGTTGAGTGGTAAGCAAGAAACGGGAAGTACGAAAGAAGAAACTGTTAGCATAGAACTTTATAAAACAACCATTTCGACTGTAAAATGATGAGACCTTGCCGCCAATCTAGTACTGCGCTTAAATTCATAAAATCTAGGTACCATAGAGGAAAGTTCATCAGAACAATTACCATGAAAGTATTTATAGAAAAGACACAGAGAAACTACGTTACGTCGGTGGGAAAGTGACTGAAGCTAAGATGCCAGGTCAGGACTATTAATATTGGAGATTCTTTTTTGGATTTTATCAAGGATTTCTAAAATAGGTACATCCACGAAATCGCTAAAAAAAGAGCATAGCTTGATGAAAAAGACGCCAACCTTGCCGAAAACAAAATTTTATTGTCTAAATGCTTATGTTATTATTAAGAGGAAAGACCAAAGTTTTTTTAATTATTTTTAAAAATTTTCCTTCTTTTAGAACATTCTAAATTTTGATTAAAAAACCTTGTTTCTATTTGTATCAGCGGAACTAGTAAATAACAGACAATTTTAGCACGTTTTTTGGTATGACACATTAATTTGAAAAATCGTGCAAAAATAGAAATAATTATCGGATGTTAATGAAACTTTCAGGAACTATTCACAGATGATCGAAATTATTATATGTTTTTTTTTATGAAAGTCATGGTAGAAATATTTTTTTTAAATATTTATTACCCCCCCAATAACTAATTTTATGAAAACGCTAGAAATTCGATCGCATCGGTTTTAGTGATCACAATTAAAAGCACAGGGCTTTGAGGAATGCAAATCATGTATTTTTTGTTTTTAATTGGATCCGCAGTACCTGAAAATCAGCTCTGAATTGTAACATACAAAACTCAATAAAACAAGATATTATTTAATTTCAAATGCTTTTATTTGCTTTTTAGTTGTTTTTATGAATATGGACAATATTTTCTGAAAGCAAAAAATTTTTTTCCATGAAAAATGAATTTTTAATACAATTATTTGTTATTTCTTTAAGTTGTTAAAATATTATAAAATTAGTTAAAAGCCGCATCAGCTTTCTTAAGTGTCCTTATGCGATAGATCTTTTTTTAGTGCGTTGTAAATTGTATCATTTTGACTAATCAGAAAATCCGCAATAATTAAGAAATCTAATTTTGTGCTTATAACCGGGCTGTAATTATAAAGTACGGAAGACCAACCAGAATATAATTAAGTTGTGTTATTTGAGTTAAGCATTGTTCTCCGCTGTTAAGGCCTTTTTTACTTTTGCGAAACACGTGTGGAGAAGTTAATTTGATTTTCAATTTCAACTGAGAAGGGTACCTACAAGTATCAGTATCATCTTATGAAATTTATATGATCTTATTTTTATATTAATCTCATTTATGACATTTTTCCATAAATGAAATATCAAAATTAATAATAAAATGAATGCAAATACAAATAACAGTAAAATGTAATAAATGTACATAAAATTATAGTATTTTATGTACAATTCTGATAAAATTTCATAAGAAAGGTACCTATAAATTAATTAGATACCTTTCTTAAGAAATATGAAATTTAATGTCACTCTTAACAGTTTTATTTTAATTTCTTTAGAATATATTTCCCATAAAGCATCATAAACGTAAACGTAAAAGCTCAGTACAAAAAAAAAAAAAAAAAAAAAAATTAGACCGCTGAAAGTTTTCGTTAAAAATAACGAGGTAAATAATTTGTTCACGTAAATGTAAATTATTTCACTTTTCTCCTTCCGTAGAACAAATTAGCCTCATGGAATTCGTAAATATATCATTCATCACATGTCAAGAGACGCGAAAGTTTATGAACTGCTTTGTTTTATTTTCAAATTACATCTTTTTGGCACAAAAGCTAAGTTAAGTTTGGTTCAAAATATTTTTAAATAAACATCATAATTTCTGATTTTCTTAAAATAAGTTTTGAAAAATGATAATTGATATTTAAAAAATTTCAAAGTCAGATTTCCAGTTTTTTAAAAATGAAAAAAAAAAAAGGTCAATTTTGCTGACTCAAAAAAAAAAAAAAAAAAAAAAAAAACTAGATTTTTAACGAAAATTTCGGACGTGCTCGGAACGATTAAAAAATGGAAAAAAATACCCCCAAAATACTTTGACCTTTCCTCTTAATAATAACAAACATTTAGACAATAAAATTTTGTTTTCGTCAAGTTTGGCGTCTTTTTCTTCATGCTATGCTCTTTTTTTAGCGATCTCGTGGAGGTACCTATCTAAATATATAGCAATGTTCAAAGTAAGGACGAATGGTCGACTTATAAATATGTAAAATATATTCTGGCGAGATAGCGAAACATACCCTTCCAAAGCAAAGCAAGTTTTAAGAAACAAAAAATATCGTTAGAAACCAAGAAAATAGTATTGAACTATTGTGTAACAGCAGTCCTCCTATATGTCAGTGAATGATTGACAATCTCCTCGCAGATGAAGAAATTTGAAGCAACAGAAATGCCGTTCTTCAGAAGGAGGCTGAGAATACCATGGACCGAATATATTAGCAATGAAGTTCTAGAAACAATTAAAATAAAAAGGGCACTTATACATAATATTTAGAAGAGACAGTTGAAATTTCTAGGACACATAACAAGGAAAGATCGCTTGGAAAAATTGATACTGGACAAATTGAAGGTAAGAGAAACCTGAGGAAAGCAACACATTACCTACCTGACGAGCTTGAGTGAATGGATGACGGAGCAGAATTTGGGACAGATAAAAAAAAATATCAAGAGCTACAAAGGATAGAAATTGTGGAGAGCCTTGATTACCAATTGAGACTGAAGAGACATGGCACATAGAAGAAAAATGCCGTCAAAGATTGCGCATTTTACAAGAATGACCTTATATAAAATGATTTTCCTTATAATTAAGTTACATATTTTTTCAATGGAATTCTTTTGTACTACTCACCACTTCATTACACGAGGATTGGTAGGACCTTAAAACGTAACTTGTTTAAAGCTTTCTCTGATCAAAATACTAACATAGTATTTCAGTGTTACTGGTAGTGTACGGCGTTTGTTGCTAAGCCGAGTCTGGCACTGGGCCACAAGTATAGGGGCTATAGTAAAGATCTAAAACATTACACAGTAGCAATGATCTAAGTTAGTAACACGTGAAAAATCACCGACAAGGCAAGGTGTAAGTGACTATAGATGTTTACGGATTTTAATTTGTGTCAACCAAAAATGTCTGGTGCTAAAAGCTTTCGTTTCTCTATTAAAAATGCTTTTTGTTTTTATACAAATCTCGATGACAATTAGATATTAATCTTATGATTTTTTTTCAAAATGATTTTCTTAAATGTCGACTATTTTCACATTGATTTCTACAATAAAATTGTTCATGGTTAAATTCAACTTCCATCTGAAAACTTTCACCCCTCCGCATAAATGTGAATGACTATCATATTCTGAAGAGCCAATAATTAAAATCCTCACTCATTAGATACTAAGTGATAATATTGACTTACAAACAGATGGATTTAGCAAACAAATGCATCTTGCTTGCCGGGAGACGATACTAATTAAACTAGAGATACTAATAATTTAATAAATTAAAATTTTCGTGTCCGGAAATAGTTGTAAAATTTAACGACAATAAATTGATAACTCATGAATTCTATTCTAACACGATGCGAGAGCACATGTAATTTAGTTTTTTCCGTGTACATTATCGATACAAAGAAAATAATCACGATGTTTCGGCCATTGTCCAGCCTTCTTCAGATGGTATACGCTGGAATTTCGAAAGGAACCCTTTATTTAGTCCATTATGATAGATTATTCTAATTAGTTCAATACCTGGCCATAGTAGAGAGAACAAAAAATTGAAGAGTTGACTTGAAGGGAATTAACTGAAACATATACCCAGAAAGGCATGGCACGTGGAATTAGAACAATCTACACTAGTGAACTAAAAGGTTTCGGTTCGAAATTCCAACGTATATCACATGAAGAAAGCCTGAGCTTACAACGGCCGAAACGTCATGAATATAGCAATAAAGATGAGGACAACAGTCCGAACGATATAAATAGCGTAAATACTACATTTCAGAAAAATAGGCAGATAAAATAATCAAAATTAATACTCGTCTAGTATTAAAAAAAAAAAATGTCTTAATGTTCCACTAGTGGAACAATGGTCACTAAAAGATTAATGCCCACCGTAAAATTTGGAAATAAAATTAAAGAATCTGTATTAATTATAGCGATTAGAGCCTCCAAATCAGACGCGGCAGCAATATTCAAAGTAAGGACGAATGGTCGACTTATAAATATGTAAAATATATTCTGGCGAGATAGCGAAATATACCTTTGAAAAGCAAATCAAGGTTTAAGAAACAGAAAAATATCGTTAGAAAATAGTACTGAACTATTGTGTAACAGCAGTCCTCCTATATGCCAGTGAATGATTGACAATCTCCTCGCAGGCGAAGAGATTTGAAGCAACATGTGCCATAAGGCCGAGAATATGGAGCACCGAGTGAGGATCGAACTCATTACTCTCTTGTAATTGATTCAACGAGACAAGTTTGCTAACCATTACTCTATGTCGAAGTGCCCATCCAGTATTATTAATTATAGCGATTTATTAAACGTAGCTTAGATGGCGTACAAGGGCGAAAGTATGGAGCACCCAGTCGGGATCGAACTTACTACTCAGTTGTAGTTGATCTAGACGGGATAAGCTTGCTAACAATTATACCACGTCGAAATGCCCGAGTATTAATTATAAAGTTAAAGTCTGGTGTTAATTATAGGTTTCTACTTAAAATCCATATTTCCACGGTTTTTTTGTTGGACAGGGAGCGGTAGATATTAACGGAGTAATTCAAAGCCGTCAGTGAGAGGTTTGGGGGAGTACTCCAAGGATAACAGTAGGTAAAATTGTAGTATTGAGAGTTCGTTTCTTAATGGGAGCTGACCTATTGCGGACTTGTCACCTTGGGAAAAGCAAAGTCAATATCAACCAAAACTAAGCTTCATAAATATCAAAGTAAATATAAATTGTTCCCTATATTCACCTAAGAAAAAGAAAACCAAGATTGTAAACAACATTAGGCATGTCATCAAGTGTATCTTAATTTTTGGTACAAAACTATAAGAGACATTCAATGAGTATCGAACTAATTAATAATCTGCGAGACAAGCTTATTAACTAATCACGCCATGACAAGATGCCCGCGACGCGGCCAATATTACCAGTTTCTGTCGATAAGAGTGACATCACCTGACGAAGGCTTAATTTTATCAATGTAGAAGCCTCACGGGTATGACAAGGGAGATAGAAGGCAGCGAGCCACATACCCGACGAGCTTGTGTGAATGGAAGGAAGAACGGATGGCGGGAAGCATACCAAAGGGAGAAAAACTGCCAGTGACTATATATGGAGCAAGGTCAAAAGTCTAGTGGCCGACAGGAATCTCTCCTTACCACTATTAAGCGTCGGAAGATAGCATAGTTTGGTCACGTCACACAGCATAACAAGGCACTGTTGAAAGTGGGCGCAAGCCGAGACGACAACGCAAGAGTTGGTTCGACAACATCAAAGAGTTGACGGACATGACAATGCCGGATATGCTGAGAGCCATCGATCGCCAACAGATCATCCTGGAGGAGGTTGTCCGTTTCTTCTACCCTTAGGTACCCCTCGGCAATTGAAGGTGACGACTCAACGTTTGATTAAAAAAAAAAACAAAAAAAAAACTTATAAATTCCTCATTGTTTTCATACAAATTATTACTGCAATGTCACGCCAGAGTTTATGGTTTACGCGACTCAGATGCGCTTGACAAACTGAACCCTGCTTCAATGGGAAATGCTAATAACATTAGCTAAGTTCAACAGCACACAGTGCCCAATTTCAAACCCTGAAGAAATACTTATACTTGACAGAAGCTAGAATTACAAATACATCTAGTTTAGTCCAGCTTCAGGAGTTAGCAGCAGGAAAAAGAAAAAAAAAATGAAGCCAGCCGGAAACAGACAAAAATTGACGCATTTTTGTTCATATATGAACTGGACAAAACCTTGAACAAAGCCTTTGAATATATTTTTTAATGATATTGTGAAATTCCTTTCAGAAAAGGTATTTTTCTGCGGTCTTCTTCAATAATTTATTTAGTGAATAACCCAAAATTTGTAAGTCGAGCTTATTCCAACATATTTTACCCCCAAAGTGTGTAGAGTATCAAAAAGCGCTGTAATTTATTTGGATCAAAGAGAGTCTATTAGGTCCGCTGTACCATATCACATTAATAACAATATCAAATGCTGGAGAATCAAAGTAATTTAACTAATGGGATATGTTGACTGTTTCTTCTGTTCGTAGGTCCCCTCTCGACGATTGAAACAGCCGAGGGCCTGATGATAATGATAACTCAACGAGTCAGTTATCTGTATTTTTATCAAACGTTGTTTACATACAAATCATCACTGCATGGACGAGACACACCCTGAACCATACAATGATTATGTTTGGCATATTTTTAAGTTGGATGCATTTTCAACTAGAAGCTAGAATTACAAATACATCTACTTTAATCCAGCTTCAGGAGTTAGCAGAAAAAAAAAATCAAGCCAGCTGGAAACAGACAAAAATTGACGCATTTTTGTTCATATAAAAACTGGACAAAACCTTGAACCTTTGAATATATTTAATGATATCTTAAATGTTAAATTTCTTTCAGAAAAGGACTTTCTTCATTCTTTTTCAATAATTTATTTAGTGAATAACCCAAAATGTTTAATTATTCCAACATATGCGTTTTTAGCCAGAAGCTCGACTTACAAATTCATTTAGTTTAATCCAGCTTCGGGGGGTTAGCAGCAGAAAGAAAACGAAGCCAGCCGGAAACAGACAAATATATAACAAGTAGATTCAGACAAGGCGAACGTATCATCAGAACATCACAACAGAATGATTATAGAGGGGGAAGATGAGAGAGATAATGATATTGTCCATGTTGAAGTGACCAGCCCTCAGTGACCAATTTCAAACACCGAAGTAATGCTTATGCTTGACAAATGGTCAAGTTGGTTGCACTTTTAAGCTAAAGCTAGACATACAAATACATCTACTTTACTCCAGCTTCTGGAGTTTAGCGATTCAAAATCCTAGACCAGACAGAAACACAAAAATTGACTACTTTTTTTCATATAAAAAATAAACCGAACAAAACCCTGAACAAAGCGTTTGAAAAATGTATTATTTGATATGTTAATTTCTTTCAGAGAAAGTCTTTCTTTCATTCCTTTTCGATAATTTAAGTATTCAATTATCAAGAATTTTGAATTATCCGAAAATTTTTCACTCTCCCCCCGTCTTAAGGTGTCCGGATAATCGAGGAAGCAAAAAAAAAAAAAAAATTTAATTTTGACATTAAATAACCCAGCAACACCAACATCCAGGTTGATTGAATACTGGATTGAACAAACCGACCATATTTGAGGTGTAAAATCAAAGTTGAATTTTTGTATCGATCACCCAGTGAGGATTGAATTCACTAATCCGTAATAAAAGCCAACCAGACCAGTCTTGCTAACCATTACCTACAAGAATTGACATAAATGCAACCAACCAAGTTCAACCTGTGCCAGACGCAGCTTGGCTTATTAAGATTTTGGAAAGAATGAAATCCATATCCTTGATACAATATCATAAGCATGATTTTCACCGAGAGACTGAAATAGCAAAGAGCAGGTTTTCAAAGCTTTTTTGTATCGAGCAGATCAAGTTCAAGTGGGATTAACGGAACATAGCAATTAAAACAAACGTACTAAAAAGGGAAGGAAAAGAAGAAATCGAGAATTTAATATTAGTAACCATTTCTGTTTTGGGTATGAATATATCCTAAGTTGGACTTAGCACAAGACGAGATTGTGAGAGAAAATGGAGTAAGATTATATTGCTCCAAGTGAACAAGAGCTAATCCTAAACAAACATTTATCTCCCTTGAGATGTCTTTCATTTTGAATAGGAGTGGGAGACGTGTCATTCAATATTGACTCTTAACCTCTGAATCTGTAATCAACCTCTACACACAGGGAAGACAGAAAAATTGATTTGATTGATAAATTCTTGCCAGCGTTTTAAAAACTTTCAGTAAGAGGACCACATCGTATATTTGACAAGTTTTCGTAGGTCAAACCCAACCGAAGCACTTCTATCAAATAACCAATTTTATAAAATATTCATGAAATTTATTCCCGCTCTAAATTTCGACTGCGACCAGTTGAAGACAAAGTGTTTTATTTGGATATTTAATAAAAGGGGTAATTGGAATGAAGAAAAAGCAAGTAATCCCGGTGTGTCGGTTTCAAATTCAAAAGCAACATATTTCATTTTCAATAGTTTGAGCGCTCGCAAACTCCATGACGAATAAAACTGAAATGAATGCTAGATCCGCTTGGAAGATCTGAAGTTATATGCAGTCCAGGACTTACCCGAGCTGCACCAGATCCTTTGGAGATAAGTTGGATAAAATGATAGCCAAAGTACCATTGGCAGTGTTACGACTTTCCCCTGTCCTCTAACCGGATCGATAGAGGAGATCGCAACCTGTATTATTTTAAACATGTATACAATTTTTATAACAAATTTGCTTCCCCAAGGGTCTCTTTACGATTGATCAGACACGACCGAGCAGAACCGATTAAAGAACAAACGCGATGGGTGACAAACAACGTTATGCCAGATATAGAGACAACAAGTAATAAATTTATTATCAAAGCATACAAACGGAGAGACGGACAAAAAAACAAAACCAAAACTACCACAACATCAACAACGTAAGTAAGTCAAAAATAAATAGTGGACAGAATAGTGGGAGGGGAACTTATACATTCGGAAAGGTAAATTACAGATCAACATATGATCCTGTGCCACACTTGCATAAAACATGAAAAGGTAAAATAAGCAGAGAGAAACATGTTAATACAAAAGATATCATGCCAGGCTTGCATGAAATTACAAACATGAAAACTTATCTGGTCGTTATAAAAGTTCAGTTTCTTTTATATCTTATATGTATTTCTTCTTTTCCTTTCTTTCTTTTTTTTTTTTTTTTAGATTTCTTTTCGTATAAGCGTCTCTTTGAGGTCATTTCTCTTTCTTTTCGTATAGGTGTCTGAGGTCTTTCCTCTTTCTTTACCTTTCGTCTGTTCTTGGATTTCCCTTGAGGTCTTTCCTCTCTTTCTCTTTTCGTGTAAGTGTGTCTTTTGAGGTCTTTTCTCTTTCTTTTCGTCTGGTCTATGGGGCTTGAGTTGATCGAAGAGGGACTCACTTTCGCATATCCAAATACTCGTCTTTCCAGTCTTAAGACCGAAGGAGGACTTTTTTCTTCACATAATCATAACGGACTATCCCATTTATAACGGACTCGTCCGTCCAGCCCGAAGGCTTCGATAGGGACTGATTTGGCGCTGTTCATTTTTTTTTTTTTTTTTTTTTTTGTGACATATCACGTGGTCCTTGATTTCCAAACGTGAACCTTTTTCGTGTATGAGCGAAAAGAGGTCACTGACCCTTTCTCTCATCTGCAGGGTTTCAGAGAGTTTAAGGTCGTTTCACCATCCGGGATCCATCCGGCTAAAATCACGTTGTCAACATGTGATTAAAAGAGAAAGAAAATGTAGTCTGGTTAACATCTGTCAAGATTCAAATCTACTTTATCTCTTTGCTTTTCTATTTTTTACGATTTCTGAGAGTACTGACTTTTTATTTAGAGTGCTTCTAAAATACAACCATTGATATAGATTTTATAATATATTTAGATGAGGGTTCGTAAAAGTAGATTGTACATGAGCATTGAGAGCAACAAGCACTTTTCGAAATCTCTACAAAAGTATGCATCTATTAAGCTGTCGTGTTGCCTTTTTCCATCCCAAGCAATGAAGGCGATAAAGCCACAAAAACACAAGGCATTATTAAAAGTAAAAACCTGAGAAAAATATTAAGGAGAGAGGACAATAAAAGAACAGGCATTAACGAGACAGAAGATGCCGATTGACATATTCATGAATTTAAATGCAAACTTGACTGGAAAGCAAGAAACCAGTAGAGAATTCCACAAGCGAGAAGTGTGAGAGAAGAAACTGCTAGCATAGAACTTACGGTTATATCTAGCCATTGCAACTTTAAACTGAGACTGAGGAGACCCAGCTGACAATCTAAGTACTGCGCTTAAATTCGTAAAGTCGAGATACCAAAGAGAAAAACACAGAGCAATTACCATGAAAACTTTTATAGAAAAGGTCAGGGAAGCTATATAGCATCAGTGGGAAAGTGACCGAAGCCGATATATTGTAGCCCTGGGGTCACCTGTATTAATGTCAAAGATACAAAACAACAGTCGTTCAAGACAACTTTCAATTCGCGATTTGATAAGAAAGAGTGAACCAAATCAACAATTCGGACAGAAATATAACACTTTAACTTGTGTAGAAGACAAGCATACCCTATCAAATGGCTTCGAGATGTCTAAAGCAACAGTCCGAACTTCCCCATTCTTATGTCAAATTTGACAGAACCACTCAGCAATAATCGTCAACACATCAGCTGTTGACCAAGAGAAGCGAAAGCTATTTTTTTTTCTGACGGAAAACCCTGCAAGATGTTTTAACCAATTCGGAGTTGATTAGATCCCACTAGGCCAAAAGCAGTATAAAACTAAGATCTATAATAAAAAGGATTAGATGGTTCACCAGAGTTCTTAAAGACTGGAATGACAGAATAGGATTTTCAACAAGCATGAAGGCAAGCAACAGCAAGGCATATATTAGTTTTAAGGTGTACTATATTTATGGGATAAAATATCCAATATCAGAGATAGAGTGTATGTAAATTTGAAAGTGAATGTTGAAATCAACACTCGGGGGTGACAGGTTGTTTTATGCTAGACGCCATCGTCAGGTGGTCTGACGATGGCGTCTAGCATGAAACAGCCTGTCGCCTCTGAGTGTTGACTTCAATGTACACACACAATATATATATATATATATATAAGAGGACAGGATCCCTTTCAATAGCACAATTCTTTAAGACTATTGCAAGGATACCGTATGCTTTTGAGGTGGCGATCTATTTTAGAGATGACACAAATTATGGACGGTGTTATATGCATACCACGCAGTAGTTCTAAGTGGAAAGTCAGGCAAAGATACTCCAGTTGAGTCAAGAATAAAAGTGGAAGAGAATTTTCAACAGTTGATAACACCTCAAATTGAGTGAAAGGAGGAAGTATAGAGTACTTACCCTTATTTACGAGCACACCATTATAGAATCGACAATAGAGCCAAACGTTGTTAGAGGTTATACCAGTCATGGGCAAATATGTAGCCAGTTTGATCTTTCTGCATGGCACGTTTAATTTCCTAAGCAAAACAATGTTTCTTAAAATTTTATTTTGTCTTGTTTGCACTTGTTCACTAACTCGCTCTCTCATACATAATCACATGATTAAGTACGAGGTTTCTTGAATTTTTAAACTTTCGGTGAAAGTAACGCTGTCAGCATTTTAAACCATTGGAGATTTTCACTAAGGAAGATCATACGCGTAAACATCTTTTGTTTTTGAAACAGGAAACGTTCTTGAGTATTTTTTTTTTTAATTAAAAAATTTTTATAAATTATATATATATATATATATATATATATATATATATATATATATAAATATAAATGAAACTTTCCAAGTATTTCTAATGTATATGCTTACGCATATGCTCTTTTGTAGTGAGAGTACTTGAGGTACCAACTAGGAAAAATTACCTCGAATATTTTTAGCAGTGCGGACCACCTTGTAATGAGCCGTAAATTATGCGGCCCACTCCTCGGGAAAGGTTGTCCATGACTGGGTTATACGCTGCCTCATTCTGTCAATGAACAAAGAAACGCATCGAGGAAACGTTTACAATTATTAGTCTTTTTCATGAAGCTGAATATGGGATAATCTACCAGCGCCATGTACGCCTTCTCGAATATTACACATCAAGAAAAATTTACATGAGAGTTATTTCAATACAGTTCTCAAAGTCAGTGCCACAAGAGCAAACTATTGCTGCTAAAGTCACATCTGCTCTGGGCAGGCCACGTAGTGAGTATGAAATACTACCCTCGATAAAATAAAGTCAGCGCTACGGAAGTGATATATATAGACTCCTTAAAAAGACTGTCTTTTCTGGAATCGACTACCGCCAGTGGTCAGCGGTCGCAAATGGACAGTGGCATAAAGCTTCTCAAGTCACTTTTCTTTCCGAAAACATTCGCAGAACGGAAACGATAGAAAATCATTCTTTTTACTGTATTTTCCACACTATAAATAAAAGGTTAAGGAAACTCCCATCAATACTGGAAAGAGCGGTAACATCTACTCGATTTGAGAAACCTATTTTCGTGTTTTAAAAGACAGATTTCATAAATTTCAATCGACATAACACTGCTCAGTCGATGAATATCGAATATTTCCTTATAAGGAAAAAGCTAATATTAGCGTCTGTTAGGTTTCTTAGTTTCCTTTATTCTCGGTAACCGCTTTGCGTCTTAGTGGCTTTATCGCCTTTACTGAAATGATTTAAAAAAAAATGGTAACCTGGTATTGTCGAAGCTTCCTTTTATTTCTGTAGCTGAGGTGGTGAAAGTTACCAAGCTGTATTTCTGTGCATGTTAAATGATATTTATTAAGCACTTGAGCTAATATATCAACAACTGTAGGCACTCTGTGGTGGGGTTATGATTAGTGAAGTGAGGCTATTAGTGGTACTAGTAAAATCCAAACTGTCACAGGTTTTGTTTTTTTGTAAGCTAATTTAATACGAGTTGCGAACTGAAAACGTTTAATCCCAACCCAGTTCCCAAAATTGAACTAAATTTTTTATTGAAAGAACGTTCCTGGCCAGGTTGAAAGCATTTTAGCGCGATATCGTAAACACTGATATGAACTACCCATTCGCGAATCTCTTTCGTGTTTGATTATGTGGGGCACACCATCTTTTTTATTTTTCTGGTGTCATACTAAGAAAAATCTAAACTAAATGTTAAAATCGTTTTTTGTTGAATATTACCCCCACTCACTTATTTCACTTATATTTAAATTATTCTGCTAATATCTAATTAATACAAACTGTAAACAATGGTAAATCAAGTTATATTCATTTTAAAAATTGATACATACAAAGAATCAGAACTTGCGTACCAATAAATAATATGTATATACCTATTAGGGTTAGTCTTGTCTGGTGCAAGGCCAGAACGCCTAACACTAGCGATTGTTAAGCAAGGTAGTATTAAAAAAAAAAATAAAATAAAATAAATAAATAAAATAGATGCGCTTCCAAGGAGATAGTATGCGTGTCCAAATCTATTTTATTTCTGATTCAAACTGTTTTCTTTAACGGATGTAAGACGAGATGAGCTTGGCGATAAAAGTAAAAGGTGAAATATAAACTCATGGAAAAAATTAATAGTAACAATACCACATCTAAGAAATTCGACTAACTTGAGACTATTACAGACACATTGGTACTACTGCTGTTAGTTGTAAATAAGAATATAAAAAAAAGATAACTCGTAAAAAATGTAATGAAAATGCTTTGAAGAAATTCGAATCATTAAAACTCTCTGAAGCGTCATAGGTTAAATTTTATTCCACTTTTGAGGCACTGGAATCTGCGTGGTGGGTTATTTTAATGTCATTTTTTATCTGCATTTATCAAAAAGCACACAGAAGTTGATATTTTGTGCCGCTGTTTTGTTTAGTGCCCAGGATGATCAATAGATGGCGGCGTTGTTGAAGATGAAAGAAAAAAAGTGTTCCACAAAATTACGATCTATAATTACTACGACAAATATCATTATAATCATCAAATAATCATCGCTTCTACTTTACACGCTCAGAACATGGATATTTTTCCAAGGTAGGCAATCATTTCAATAACAACATTCCTGATGGTGAATAAAACAAAAAATAACATACAAAGAAAACAAAAGATATGAATGATGCCAATATATGGCAATAATTGAATTGTCAGAATACATTTTGAAAGACTTCTGAAATTGCAAATATAAGAAATCTGACTTGTGTCTAAGAACAGCATATTTCTTTACAGGTTTTAAGTGAATGAGCCCAGATAAGAACCAATGTTTCGAATGCCGATTTTCAAAGCAGGTAAAACTCCCTCACTTAGAAAATTAGTGCAACACAATTTTCCTACTTACATTTGACCCAGTGTCATACTAAGGAAGACAAGAATATATTTTAGGAGTCAAAGTGTCTTTATCTATATATTATGGAAAAAACGAGTATACAATTGTATACCCATACGTTTTTCTTTTTGTTCCAACTTGTTAATGATGTTAGAAAAAAGAAAAAAAAAGTAAACGAAAAAAAGTTTCCTCATTTTTTTTCAGTTGTTTCTCCGGCCTTCTCTTACTTATATTTCATCGGATACAAAATGTTGATCGATTAGCTACATTGCAACGTTTGACATATATATTTGTGCGTGTGATGTTACATTGATGAAATATCACGTGAGGTACTTCTGGGCAGATATTGCTTTCAGCATTTATGGATTGCCTCGAGTCAATATTTGATTCACTGCAAGCGTGAAGAATAAAAAAATCTCCGGTAAATGGTTAATAAATTTACCAACGTTGACTTCTATTTTTATATATTATTCTTCTATGAGTCGTGACCCTTCAGGATGTGCGATCATGGCTCTACACCACTTACTTTAGCCCTCAGTGAAGTTTGTCTTTTTACTATATTTCTCAATCCCTGTTCTGCCAACACAAGCTCGTTAAATCGGTTATGCAGTTTTCTTCTCTCCCTCTTGCCTTCAACATGTCCCGTAAGTGTCAAATTTTCCAAGCCCTCTTTCCTCATTATGTGCCCAAGAAATTTCCTTTCTGATGCTACGTATAAGTGTCTTGTCATTGTTCACGTGTTCAGTCCATGGTATTCTTAGCAACCTTCTGTTGCTTCAAGTCTTCTCTGTGATGAAATGGTTCATTAAATAACAGTTCATCACTTGTTTCCAATGAAATTTTTCTGATAATACTTTGCTTAACCTTTGAAAGACATCTTTTCACTATACCAATATACCTTCGGATTTCAGTGTCGTACTTCTCATCCTCTGTTTCAAAAAATTCCTAGATATTAACATTTTTGGTGTTTCCAATTTGTAATTTGCATGTTGGGCTGTTTCTTTTGCTGGCAGCCATACGTTCCGTCTTCGTACTGTTGACGTTTCTTCACGCTTTCCTTTACTACCTTCTGTAGGAATTCTTGCAGTTAACTTTCTGTCTCTGCTATCAACAATGCGTCATCTGCATATCTAATGTTAAGATAGTGGCCGCCAATAATGAATCCTAGGACTTATAATTCTTTCAGGATTATTTCAGTGTAAATTGTTGAATAAGTCCAGTTAGAAGACTGTTTTTTACGTCCCTTTTCTATTTTTTGTGTACCTTATATTTACCTTATAAAATAAAATCGATCTATTTGAGAAGGATTTTAGAATAGAAAGCAAACTGCTTGCATACAAATAGAAAATAAATTAAGAACAAAAATAGCAAAAGACAAGAACGTGTCTTCTCACTGGAGACTATAGCAGGATTTAGTATCGATGGGCGCAATCTTAAGGATACGCAAATGACACTGTGTTCATGGCGGGCATAGAAGGAAAACTACAGGACCTCCTAGAGAAGGGAAGTAACGGAAAGAGATAAGAAAGAACCATGCATAAACTGTAAAATAATGTATGGTTGTCAGCAAGAGAGAAAGCCTATGATGTGAGCTACGAAGTGGAGTTGTCAGTCAAACAAGTAAAGGTTTCAATATTTGGCAAGTGTTTTAACAGAGTTTGGAAAAATGACACTGAAATCCAAACTCGCATTGGCATAGCAAAGGTGCCTCCCAAAAATAAAGTATTAAGAAAGAGGAAAGTTTCGTTAAAAACAAAGAGCTCTGAACTGCTATGTAATCAAATATCCTCCAATATGGCATGAATGATGGACAATATTCTCACAGATGACGAGAAAACCTGAAACAGAGATGTGGTTCTATAGAAGAGCAGTGAGAATACCATGGACGGAGCATGTGAACCCTGAGGAAGATTAAGAAAAATGAAGACAAAAATGACAGTTGAAATTTCTGGGACGAATATTGAGAGGGGAAAAAAGTTTGAAAATTTAGCACAAGACATATTGAAGGTAAGAACGACGGGGGTGAAACAGCGTGTAACCTACCTAACAAACTTGTGTAAATGGATGGCAGAACAGAGTGGGGGGGGTAGTAAAAATGTATTGCTAAGAACTACAAAGGATAGGAAGTTGTCGAAATTCATTATCACCCACGTCCCAAAGAGGCACGGTATACAGCAGAAAAATCTCTTATAAAATACAAAGTAATGCTAATCCTTAAACAATTAACATATCCGGTTTTTATTCTTAAATTAGAATAGCTCAGTTATTTTTACAAAAGTGTGAGCGATCAGAGATTGAAAGATCAAGGAAATTTTAGTAGATAATTATATATCAGATTTTTAATATGTATTAAAAGAAGGTGCGTTTTCCTGTATAGCTGTCACTGGCCGTCTAATCGTGTTAGCAGATTATTTGAGGAGGTTTACAAGTGAGCATAGTTTTAACCCATATTATCCGGGAGTCAGTTTAAACAGACTTCTTTCCGCTATCTCCATATATCTGAACTACTATCGTTATAAACTATATTTCGAAAAGTGAAAAATTACACTAAAATATGAAAGGGTCCACAGTGTGTGTGTGTATATATATATATATATATATATATATATATATAAGGCGTCAGTTTAAACTGGTGATTTCCAACGTGGGCACTGTTGTTGAAATGGAGCATTGAGAGTGTTTTATTTCATTGAGTGGTGGGGGGCATTTATTTATTTATTTATTTTTTTTTTAATTTTCAAAAATTATTCGATGTTGGTTACAAAGTGAAATTTCTGAAAGGTATCTAAAACTATGGGAAGCTATCAAACTTTTCTTCAGTGCTTTCCCAACTTCCTATATGGCTGAATTTGGTTTCAATGTAGTAACACAGCTTCTTACCAAACAATGAAACTGCCTGCAAATTACAAAACGAGGAGATCTATAATTACTTCTAAGCAGCATAGAAACTAGAGTAAGAGCCTTAGCCTGTAATCAAAGTCAACCATCGCATTGATAAACTGTCAAATGTAAGTTGTATTTTTAGCATTTGAAATCATTAGCATTTATAATGGAAATGAAAACGATATTAAAATTATTTTTGTACTAATACCTAAGTATTATCTTGCTATGAAAGATAAATTCGGTATAATATTTGATGGCGGGGGTGGGAGGCTTGATAACGTTTGTTTTTAACGTGATTGCTAGTTGAGAAAAAGCTTGGGATTTAAGCTAACATCATGGATGAATAGGATTAAATGAAATCATTCGCTAACGAAAATATATATATATATAATATATAAAATATATATATATATATATATATATATACACACACACACACAAAGTGATTGAAAAGTAAATCACTAATATTATAACACACACAATTGAGGAATCGGAGAGCAGAGTTTGAATTCCAGTAGAGTTAATTACATTCCCGTATACCCTTGGGAAAGGCATGACTCCATTTCTTCTCCCCTCCCCGCTAGCTGTGAGTAAATAATAAGACAGACTGTGACCTATAGGTCTAAGGGAAAGACAACTCTGAATTGAAAACCTGCACAAGACTTCACCACTATAATCAAGTGATATGTGCCGATTGTCTGACTGTTGGTTTTAAGAACCGAGCTGCTCGAACCTCATACGTCGAAAGCGACGAGAGAGTCAAGTACACACATTATATGTCCGGAATGTATTCAGCCATATAATGTTAAACAACAAAGGGTTAGTGGGGCTATTTAGTGACAATGGTGTCTGAGTTTCCTTCAAAATACTAAGATTACACTTTTGCCAGTAAAATCCTGTCGATATCAACACGAGATGCTCCATTGCGTTCTCCGTTATCTCGTCCACGGTCTGACATTATCAAGCTTTGAGAAAAAGGCTCAGACATTGCAGAGAGCCAAATTTAGACTGTAGTAAGGAGTTGACAGGCCGGAGTAAGATAATTATTTGCTAAAATACTGCACGAGAAATTAGCAAAATTTATAGAGCCGATAGTCACAATACACAAATTTACGAAATAACGCTAAATCACGCAATAAGGCTCGTTCTAGTTGGTTAACAAGTTATATCAAATGCACACAAACTATTTGCAGAAAGACTTTGTACTCAGCTTGTTAAATCAGAAACAGCGGAGATCTGGAACGAGATAAAAAGCACAAATGTCTAATTTCCGGAATTCCTTAGTGGACAGAGTTTCTCACTGGGCGGCATTATGGTTGCTTTTCTCTATGCTATCCAGTGTCTCGATATTTTTTTATTTTTTTTGTAAAATGCTGGAGATTTAAAAATCATGTGGCAGTGAGTACGATAAGAAGAACCAAAATGCGGAAATATTTGGATTGTAAGAATAGTTTTTTTTTTTTTTGGTGGGGACGGATTTTTCCAGAAACAAGATCTGTTATCTAACCCATAGTTGGGAGAATGGATTTGTAACTTTCCCAAGTGTATTTTCGCGTAAATGACAGTAATGAACTCAACTTGTGGTAGTGCTGGAAGAGCAGCGATTGAAAAATGAATTAGTTTTTTATTATACAGAGTCATGCCGACGAATATAATACGAGGACATTGAACACGGGTATGAGAAATTACTTTTTTTTTTTTTTTTATTTTATTTCAAGAATACTTTCAAACTTCTTTTGATGATGAACCGCCAAGTGTCTAACGGATGAGAACAATAACTTCTTGCATATCCACTTTTTCTTTCATAGATGTCCAATTATTTGATAGTTATTGATTAACAAAAACAGGAGAGGCAGTGTTTCGTTTGTTTTGTTTTGTTTTTTGGGTGGTGGAAGGCTTCGGGTTTATCTTGTAAATAGATACAGAAATAGGTCTTTTCTTTTTTCCCACCTTAATAGGATCTGTAGTCCACCCGATTCACAATACCAGCATAAGGAGACAGGTGGCATGCACAAGTAAGAAGATGTGTATGGAATCCAAATAAAATAGGTGTTTTGGTTTTCTTAACCTATTTTCGTTGACAGTTTCGAACATTCGACCGCATTTATCTGCTAACGCAGTCATCATCCAATACAAGGCTCAAGAGACATTGAAGATAGAGGTTAACTGAATAAGGTTGCGTGGACATAACAGGAAGAAGTGGAGATTGCGTGCATATGCAAGATAGATAATGGTTGAGCGTATACTTTAAGAGGATAAAATCTTCTCGGGACAATGGATAAAATGATTGAACGACGACAGTATGGAAAGTTACGAAGGCATCTACTCCGTTGACAACAAACTCATGATGTCTATTTTTATACGAAGATCAGTAAAATAAAACTAAAATATATTTTCGTAATTTCAAACGTTATATTTTTAGTGCGTACACTCGTTTGAATAGACGCTCTGCGAAAAGGGTGAATTACATATAACAGCCTGTGTATTAATTAAAAAAAAAAATTGCGTTTACGGTGAGCTTCACAGCCCAGCAAGGCTTAGCGATATAAAACATACCGGACATGGTGATTTTTCTTTATGAAGTGGGGCGTAGGTTCGAACCCTGCTGGAGCGTACATTTTCTTTAAGAAGGACAAACTGGTAAATGTAATTAACGTGTGTGTGTGGTTAGTGATTTAAACTGTTACACATTAAGTTTGAATCGTAGATATACTTTTCGGCAATTATGTCTCGAAGAAGACTATGCATGTGACCAGAAAAAAAAATGTTGACTTTAATTCGTGTGTATAATAGGCACTACATTATTTTAATTTAAATTAAGATAGCGCGTCTGACCCTTCCAACTATCGGCATATTAGCCTACTACCTCAGTTTGGCAAAGCACTTGAGGCCCTAATCAATGCTGACTTAGTTAAGCATCTCATATTGCAGGGCCTTTTTTCAGACAAGCAATATGAGTTACGTTTGTAAGTCAACTGTTGATGTATTAACGAATATTACGGAAAGTCTATCAATCTTTAGATAAGGATGAAGTTCGGGCTGTTGCACTGGATATCGCGAAAGCGTTTTATTAATCATCTGAGAGACCCCCCCCCTTTCTGCCTTTCATCACCATGGTTGAGGCTAACCTCCAGGAGAGCGACTCGTTGCGCTTTCTCTGGTTAACATCCTCGGCCAACATGAAGTGGAAAGACTGCATTGAATCCATTGCTATATGAAAGATGGTTCACTGTGTCGTGCTAGACAATTTTTTCTCTTCATAATCCATCTTGCATATCTATGAGGCTACTATTCGCCTATACTTAGAATATTGCTGCCATATTTAGTTCGATGTCTCTGCTATTTAGAGATTCTTGATAAAATCCAAAGAAAAATCAGCAATATTATTGGTCCTGACATGGCGTCTCGGCTTCAGTCACTTTCCCCCACTACCGTAAGGTTTCTTCCCTGTGCCTTTTCTAGAAAGGCTTTCATTTTAACTGTTCGGATGAGCTTTTCGCTATGGTACCTAAACTTTATGAATTTAAACGCAGTACTAGATTGGCGGTAAGGTCTCATCAGTTGACAGCTGAATTAGCAAGATTTAACCGCCAGTTCTAGGCTAACAGTTTTCCTTGCATATGGAGTTCTCTCCCGGCCCCATTCTTTCCGTCCAACTTTGATCTTCAGAATTTAAATGCAATGTCAATCGTTATCTGTCTTCCTGATTACGCTTCTATGATTCCCTCTCCTTCAAAACGTTTTTTGTCTTATTCTTTCACATCCAGTAACGCCTTATGTCTTAGTGGCTTTATTGTCTTGCTTAGAGTGAAATTGAAAATAACTGTTTTTTTTTAAATACCTTCCAAATTCAAAAGATAAGACTTCAGTATAGTTGGCAACCCTTACTTCAACTAAACGAAAAATTATTAGTTAAACACTCACGCCCGAATTAGTATTAAAGTGAGTTGGCGCAAAGATAAAACTATTGTTCATACAAAAAATAAATAAATAAAAAATAATAATCCACGACCCCACCCCAATCAATTTCATTTACACATACCACTTCTTACGCATATTTTCAATATATATTAACAAAAACCAAAAACAAAAGACTGCAAAGCGAAGAATGAGAAAAATCTCAATAGAGTAAGAATAAGAAAGTTTCATTAAAATCCGACAATTTGATTTTTACAAGACTACAAATCAATTTTCTTCATCACAAAAAAAGACGCTAAAATTTCCTATACTACACCAATATACTAATGCAATTTTTTCATCATGGTATACACATTTTTTAGCGAATCTGTGGAGATATCTATTTGGTACCTCCACGAAATCGCTAAAAAAAGAGCATAGCTTGAAAAAGATAAAAACCTTGCCGAAAATAAAATTTTATCGTCTAAATGCTTATGTCATTATTAAGAGGAAACCCAAAGTTTTTTTTAATTATTAAAGTTTTTTCCTTCCCTTTAGAACATTTAAAATTTTGATTAAAAAAACCTTGTTTCTCTTTGTATCACCGGAACTAGTAAAATAACAGAATTTTTAGCATGTTTTTTTTGGTATGACACACATTAATTTGGAAAATCTTGCAAAAATAAAAGTAATTGTCGAATGTTAATGAAACTTTCAGGAACTATTCACAGATGATCGAAATTATTATAAATGTTTTTTGTTTTTTTTATAAAATTCATGGTAGAATTTTTTTAATGTTTATTAATAACTAATTTTATGAAAACTATAAATTCGATCGCATCGGGTTTAGTGATTATAATAGTTAAAAGCACAAGGCTTTGAGGAATGCAAATCTTTTTTTTTTAATTGGACCGTCCTACCTGAAAATCAGCTCTGAATTTTAACATAAAAACTCAATAAAACAAAGATATTTAATTTCAAATACTTTTATTTGCTTTTAGTTGTTTTATGAATATGGACAACATTTTCTGAAAGCAAAAATTTTTCGATGAAAAATGAGTTTAATACAATTGTTTGTTATTTCTTAATTATAATAGATTTTTACATTTAATTTTTTAAAATATATAATTAGTTAAAAGCTGCATCGGGTTTCCTAAGTTTCCTTATGCGATAGATTTTTTTTTTTAGCGCGTTGTAAATTGTATCATTTTGACTAATCAGAAGATCCCCAGTAATTAAGAAATGTAATTTTGTGTTTATAATCAGGCTGTAATTATAAAGTACGGAAGACCAACCAGAATACAATTAAGTTGCTTTATTTGAGTTAAGCATTATTCTCCGCTGTTCAGGCCTTTACTTTTGAGAAACACGTGTGGAGAAGTTAATTTGATTTCAACTGAGAAGGGTACCTACAAGTATCAGTATCATCTTATAAAATTTATATGATCTTATTTTTACATTAATCTCAGTTATGAGATTTTTTCATAAATGAAATATCAAAATTAATAATAAAATGAATGGAAATACAAATAACACAGTAAAATGAAGTAAATGTACATAAAATTATAGTATTTTATGTACACTTCTGATAAAATTTCATAAGGCACCTATAAATTAATTAGACACCTTTCTTATGAAATATGAAATTTAATCTCACTCTTAACAGTCTTATTTTAATTACTTTATAATATATTTTCCATAAAGCATCGTAAACGTAAAGGTGAAAGCTAAGTACAAAAAAAAAAAAAAAAAAAAATTAGAGCGCTGAAAGTTTCCCTTAAAAATAACGAGGTAAATGATTTGTTCACTTAAATGTAAATTATTTCACTTTTCTCCTTCCGTAGAACAAATTAGCCTCACGGAATCCGTCAATATGTCATTCATCACCTGTCAAGTGACGCGAAAGTTTATGACCTGCTTTGTTTTATTTTAAAATTACATCTTTTCGGTGCAGAAGCTAAGCTAAGCTTTGTTCAAAATATTTTAAAGAAACCTTATAATTTCTGATTTTCTTAAAGTAAGTTTTGAAAAATGATAATTGATATTTAAAAGCATTTAAAAATGAGATTTCCAGTTTTTTTTATAAAATGGAAAAAAATGGTCAATTTTGCTGACTCAAAAAAAAAAAAAAAAAAAAAACAAGATTTTTAACGAAAATTTCGGACGTGCTAGGAACGATTAAAAAAATGTAAAAAATGCACCAAAAATACTTTGATCTTTCCTCTTAATAATAACAAACATTTAGACGATAAAATTTTGTTTTCGTCAAGTTTGGCGTCTTTTTCATCATGCTATGCTCTTTTGTTTTTTTTAGCAATCACGTGGAAGTACCTAAATTAACCCATAGCTAGAGGGAGAAGGTGGATTTAGACCTTTGCAAGGAGTATTTGTGTATAAGTGAATGTAACGAACCCGACTGAGATTAAAACTCACCTCTTCTATTTCTGAGCCGTTATCCATTACATCACCCGCGCATCCAAGCTTACAGCACCTAGTATCCGCAACCGACTAAGAGAGGGGAAAAAACCATGGCACTTTATTTCTATTGCAAAGTCTTCCCTCTCAGCGATGATAAAAGTTTAGGATGAAACTAATTCTTTGTCTTTGAGATAAGAATTTGGGGTTCGAGATTAAGAAATCGGTGAAATATAAAAGCTTCGATCTATTACAAGCTCTTAAAAGTCAAATAATTAGAGAAGATCTTTATTATAAATAAACAGAAAGCGTAAAGAAAAACAGAGCTACAATCTCTATGGGGACGAGAGGGATTTATCTCTTCTCAACTGATCTTGTTTAGGCATCAGCTTAAAGCCAAGATTAGGAGAGAAAGGAAATAACTTCACCTGTCAGAATTTGGCAACAGGTGGGCAAGTTTTGCCCGTCTGTGTCGAGTAAAAGGAGCTAGGGTGGCATTTTGATGCTAGTTAGGAATTAGGAGATTTAAAATTTTGGAGAGAACATTGGCAACCCCGCCCAAAATAAGGTAGTTTAGGCTTGTTTTGCTTTTGGTTTTAAAAGTTAACGTAGCAATGGATTGGCCTCACCTTTTATTTTTGTCACCACTTTTAGTTTAATTCTCCCCCCACCCCCGTTAGGTAACCAGAGATGTCAGTTACCTGGTGAATGCGGGATGTCTTTCGAATTTGTTGTGGTGCCTGGATGCTTGGTCGAATGATTGAGTTATTAAAGTCTCATAATAATTTCGTCCATTTAACTGTTTCTGCCACAATTAATGATTGTGGGGGTTTCTATTACTAACACTATTTTATTTTGTTTCTCGTAAATAGATCTGGTTTTCATTGTAAATATTCATGGGGTTTTTTAAAATTATTATTTCCCCATCTCCGACAGACAAATTGTAAATATGGGGACTAGTTAGGATTTCATAGAGTCTGAGGTTTTATTCGACTCCCGTCGTACTCGATGCATAAGGGTCATGCAGTTCAGTTCCAAGGAAACGACAGCCAGACACCAGCTCATGTGATTTGATTATAGTGGTGAAGGTTTTGTGCAGAACCATCCACACTTTTTGAAGAGCCGAATACGACTAAATGGTGCACTACGTGCCACAAGGTCCCCAAACGACCGTCCGCAGGTTTTGAATTCAGAGTTGTCCTTCTCCTAAACCAGTTACCATCTAAGGCTCTAGAATCCAGTCTGACCTGCTATTTACCCATACCTGGAGGGAAAAGAGGATTCATGCCTTCACCAAGGGTATAAGTATACTCTAAGGTATTATGGTGTCTCCTTCCATTCCTACTTTTGTGCCACATTTTTTTTGTAATCCATACAAAAATATATATCATTACACCTACGATCTGTAACTTCGGTCAAAAGAAAAGAATGACAATACAAACTCGGCAACAAATCTTTAGGCCGCCATATTTTACTGCATACTTCTCAGTCGGCTGAGGCCTTTAAGATTTGCAGCGAATCAGATCACTGGAACAATTTTCAATTAGAGAAGCAAGCAATTCAACACAATCAGAATTCTTTTCGTTCACGTTGCCGTAGCTTTTCTACAAGGAATAAAATGATTTTTATTGAGAGTTCTAGTCATTGACAATAATAAGCGAGCTGACAAAAGTTCATATTTATTGCATTTCAACAGATTTTTATGTGGCATTTCTTTATGAACAAACCAACGTTGATTTTCTTTCACTAGAGTTGAGGAGGTATAAACTCAAAGTACTTCTCTTGACTTTCGAAGATACACCGCTGGTGACAGGGCCGTGGCAAAGAAATGGGGAACCAAAAAATTTAAACTTAAGTTATCAAAAGTCGTCAACATAGCGGCAAGAACATTTAAAATTTCAAGAGGAGGATTTTAAGGGAAAGCAAATGTTTTAATTTGAATTCTTTTCTATTCGCTTGTGCATTTTTAATTTTATTAGACTCATTGCAATTTCAAATTAAAATGAAAAAAAAAAAAAAAAAAAAAAAAACGCGATAAAAGGAAATTACCATCATCGGGATGTTTTTGTATTTTGTTAAAATAAAACCATTTAAAAATACTACAATTGGTAAAAACGTAACATGTATTTATACACGAAGAAGAAAAAAAAAAAAAAAAAAAAAAAGAAAAAAAACGCTAAGCATGAACTAACCAATATTCTTTTAAATTGTTAGTGCGATTGAAAGTCCTCAAGTGGTGTGGTTTCTGTTATTTGGTACAGTTCTTTGCGATTCTGTGGTGACAGTCCACAAAATTCACAGAAGATTGGTCTTCAAGACGCGAAGCCATTTTTAACCATTAATCTTAGAAAGCAGTTGTATACAACTGACAGTTTAGATATTTCTGGAACGAGTTTGGCAGCATGCTTAACATCCATATAAGCGTCTGGTGAGACTGTTTATGAACAGTGCATTGATGAAATAGGTACAGATTGGTATTTTAACCTTTAGCCCTCCGTATTATTAATATTACTACCCTTTCCACTGCATTCTTTTTCAAGACCTCTCAATTGCAGCATCTTTATTGCTAATTTCACTCAAAGTTGTTTTCTGTTGCCATAGCAGGATAGAACAACAACTATAAAATTCAAACACACTATTGTTCAAGGATCAAAGTTACCATCAGTTGTAGGATAAACTCTTTTTTTTTTTACAGCAAATGAAGTAAAAAAAAAAAAAAGTGATGAAGCCTAAATGACTTCAGATTTTAAGCGGAATATTAATTAAAATGGAAGAACTGTCTTCTAGGAGGGGCAGGAGTTGTCATTATCTAAGTTCGGACTAATGCCCTCATCTTTATTATGACAACGTCTCAGCTCTTGTACCATTAAGCTTTCTACAGAAGTTTGCCGATTCAGGTAACCTTCAGAGAATTTGGAACTGAACCAGTTATTTAATCACCGGGGATTCTTTTCGTCCCACTGTCCATGTTAAGAGATTTTTTTTAACACTACAGTTATTACTAGCCTCGTTTTCACTGAATCTGGATGTACTGCCCGGCTCAGAAATTTAACGCAGAATTACTATGCCATACCACCAAATTCCCTAACCCACGCTCTAATCGAGTGGCCAAAACGAGTTGTCCCTAGATATAGCTAGAGAGACGACAACAGTCTACCTCCGTAGATTAACTAAAGAGTTCAGTTCGAAATTCTCTGGCGGTTACCCGGACCGACAAACGCTTCAAGAAGGCAGAACGGTCGAAACGTTATGATGGAAAATAGTCTCGATGTAAATAATATAAATGTGGGGTGGGGGGAGAAAGAGAGAGAGAGAGAAAAGGATATAATACTATTGTTAACATTCAGAAAGAGAGGAGACTAACGTATTTTAACAAATAACTTTTCGAGGCGAGGAAGCAGACCGACAATTTTACGGCATTAATGACAATTACAACACAACAAAATCATGGAGATTGACGTGGAGATCTTCCATGCACGGCATATTTTCCAAGCCTGTTACATGGAAATTATCACTTGCCTCGCTTCTTGCAAAAACTCCTCGTCTGCGCTGCAGTTTCAATATTATCAAGGTATCGAAAAATTTGAATAAAAATGAGAAGTTTTTTTTTTTGGCAGAAAACAGTTTAGTTGAAATTTGATATAAGATAACAGTACCCCCATTTCATTCCAAATGTTGACGTAGTTAAATAAGGATTCTATTTTTATGAAGCGATTTCATAAACAGTAAGGAGCTTTACCACCAGAAAGAAAATCAAAATACAGAATTTATCAAGTCCGTGTGTGTAGCAGGAAACAGTTTCTTCTATAGCACAGACACTGAAACAACACTCGAAGGGGACTCTGGTATAGCACACACTGATCTAACTGCGCAGAGCGCAATAACATATTCTTGTCCCAGACACTCCCCTCCTTTATTCGTTTTGCCAGGTCAGATAATTAACATCTTGCGTATGCTTCCAGTCTCCGTCTGGATCAATGACGCATGCGCCGTGTCATTCCAGTGCCGATGCTCGTACGGTTCTCCTCGCTCACAATTTGCTCGTCTTATGGGCAAGTTTAGGCGACACCACTTTGGCCCTCCGAAGTAATTCTCCAGCACAGTGTGCAATTTTAAATTTTTAGTTTTGTTAACTATACATGATGGATTTAATTTTTGATAAAGGATAAAGAAATTTTAAAAATTTATTGTTCGGATTGTTCATTTTCAGTATGTCCATTAGTACGTATGCAAAGGGAAATACAGTTTTATAATTCTAGAAAACATTTGGCTGTTGATAATGCCTTCAATCACATCAATTATCCTTGGTTGTAAATCCTCTAAAGATCGAAATTTAGTTGAATAAACATTACTTCTCACATGCCCGATAAATAGACAGTAGAGGCCGAGATAATCGCCCACCTCTTCCAATCCAGCAATTTCTAAATTATAAGTTTCAAAACTAAGCAAAGTGACTGTCTTGTTGAAATACTGTATTTCCTGTCAATTCTAAATCGGTTGAGCGAAGGAGTAAAGTCGTTTTGCAGCTCCAAAACTAAGCATTTTAAAAATTCCGCTTTCGGCCATTTCATATTAATTATTTAAAAGGCTAACTAGTGCAATGGCGCCTTATCCACTTCAGGTTACTCCAACCAACCAACCAACCAATTTTTGGGATCGCCATTTAACTGTCTCAACGCATTCAATTAATCACTTCCACCGATTGAAATCTTTAATGACGATAATCAGACGTTACAAAAGATACACATTTAGGCTGTACGGCTGACAAACCCGAGTGATATGATGTTTTGCCAAAAACCATGCAAAAATTGCGAAAAATTTACTCGTGCAGGCAAAGATCACAGTGCTCACACGCTTACTCAGTGAAGATTGTTTTATGACGGAATAACCACCAAAGGATATATATGGGAGAATTTTAATGCATGTGCAGTAATTCCACCTCCGGTTAGTTGCTCAATCCGAATCAAGCCTAAGCAACCGGTTTTTGAGATATTCAAAATGCCTTATAGATATATAGGTTTGAAAGCATCCTTTCACTTAATGCTATCTTAAAGGATTCTTTATCTCTCTCTCAGCAACCATTTAAGTTGGTCAGCTTAGCTTCAAAATGCTCATCTTTCTCTATTAAATCTAACAAATGGAATGCCTAGTCTAATTATTCCTTCTATATGACAACGAATGCTGGAAAATCTTCTCACAGATGAAGAGACTTGAAGCAAAAGAAATGTGATTCTATAGAAGGACGCTGAGAATACCATAGACCGAACATATTAGCAACGACAAAGTTTTAGTGAATATGGAAACAAACAGGACACTTATACTTAACCTCGGGGAGAGACAGTTGAAATTTCTAGGGTACATCGAAGTTTTGGAAAATTTGATACTCAGAAGGCAGACTGGAGTCAACACATGATATACTTAAGGAGCTTGAGTAAATGGATGATTGAGCAAGTTTTAGGAGAGAGAACAGAAAGACAATTTATTTAGAGTTACAAAGGACTGGGGATTGTAGAGAGCTATGATCGCCAACGTCTTGAAGGGAAACGACACAGGTCTAATTATTAAAATGATGTATCAAAGATTCTGAAGATAAATATCCAAGATCGTTGTTCGTTCTGTAGATTTGTTCTCAAAAAGAAAAAAAAAAAAGAAAACGTGTAATAACGAGCATCACCAACTAGATGCCAGAGATGACATCTTTAGACTTCTCTCGTTTGACGTTTTAGGGATAAAAAAAAACCCAAAAAAAACAAACCAAACAAAAAAAACACGATACACTTTACGGTTAAAAAAAAATGGTCGTGGGCTTGATCATTTGAAAATAAAGTAAGGTTTCGTTCGAGATTCACATTGTTATCGCCTTGTATTACAATGTTGACATCAAACCAACATAAACTTTAGCAAGACAATCAGGCTACACTATTTTCCCTTGCTATCACTGCCTCTTTTTCGACAACCTTCCTCTCTGCTTTCGCGATATAATCTTACACACCATCATCCAATGCTATACAATGTGGAGCTATATAGATATATTTTATCGCTTTTTACAGGCGAAAAAAGTGGCTGGAGGCGTTCGTTTTCAAACTAAAGAATTCCTCTTAAGGGCCGCTATTGTGACAGATCTTGACGCCCAATAGTCACTGATATCGCCGCTGCCATGTTTCAGGATAGACTGGATTGACCCGATTGTTTGGAAATCTAAAGAGGGGGTTGGAATAGTTGGTAGGTTATAGTTTAGGAGGGGCATATCACCATATTTGGAGACCAACAAGGAAGGACGTACAAAGAAGGGTATATTCAGGCTATAAATGGACAAAAATTTAAATCACTTCTTTGTGGCAGCCATAAGAGAATGACAACAAAATGCGGGCCCACAGCCAATCAGGCGAATATATATAATCTGTTAGTTAAGAATATGAAAATGCTACATATGAATGCGTGCTGAAAAGTTCAGAGAGAGACCAAGAAGTTCTTTAGTTTTAATAATTGGCCGTATAGCTTTAATTATTTAATTTATCTAAATTTTCTATTATGTTTCATTTTCTGTCCTGGAAATTTCAATTTTCTTCCGGTGTTAAGTATAAGTGTACTTTTTGTTTGCATTTTCTCTAAAACTTTGCCATTGCTCATATATAATTATAGCTAAATTATCTCCATGAGATAAATTATCTTGTTTTATATTCTGAGCACTCATTTTTGCAGAAAAAAAAAAAAAATAACTACTATGATTCATAAGAATTTGTAAATTTTAAATTACCTAATATTTTGAAGCATACATTGAAATTGATAAAAGAAAAATTTCATGTTTTATCAAATTTTGGTGAGTGGGTTAGGCCGAGAACTTTTCATCACGTGTATAAATACTCTTGCACTGGCGACGCTAGGTGACAGGTAATTAGCAAAACAGCGGGCTCTTCCTAGATGTTTAGAAAGTAGATGAATAAAATGACTTCATGGAAGCGAAGAGTAACAATAATTATAATTTTGACAAATATATTTAAAAGCTTACGTCAAACACTTTTGATGACATTGGTAAACTCTTTCTTTTTGGTTGTTTCCTTGGAGTTAGACTTGCAGAGCATTGTAAGCAAAGGTCCCTTGTCGTGAAGCAATAGCAAGATAATTCCGTGAAGTTGCTTTAGCTGGCCATTATTATGAGTAATTTTTTCAAAAATAAAAAGTTATCTTCTATGACACAAAGATTTGTAAACTTTACCGAACCTCATATTCTATGCATACATTTAAAATTAAAAAAAATAAAATACGCATGCGTGCAGTTTGGAAAAGTGAAACTAAAAGAAAACACACTAATAATAGCAACATAATGTATTCGACTAAATATTACTAATAGTTCATTTTAAACTCATTACTTCATCTTAAATTTCATTACTTTTTCCGCAAATGTCTAGCATAAATCGGTATGTTGCAGAGGTTAATCAGAAGGGAGCTGTGATATGACGGACTTCCCCATTGAAAATAACGTGCGATTTTTCGTGCTTTGGTAGTCTTCTCTTTATTCCCGATCCGCACATCGCTTACAACGGTCGAAGAATGACAGTTTTTGAAA
>CAHIKZ030005007.1:325000-352500 GCA_903632075.3 Acanthosepion pharaonis
CTCACACACGTGTCTATCACACACGCTTTAATTTGTTTTAATTTTTTTCCCTATTCGTTACAATTGTCTAAGCATGTACTTCTTGTCAATACATGCATTGTCATTTACTTTATACTTGTTTTGTGTTTCTCATTTTTTATCTGGTCTCACATTGAGCCAGCTAATATTGTTTGCGGGATAAATATTCCAGGCGCCCATAAGTATTTGCTAGTCAATTCCCGCAACATAATGGCGACTAATATTTACCCTAAAATACTAGCATCCCGCAACATATATAAAACACTTAAAGACGTCCAGATACAGTAAAGCATATCAAAGATAATATAATAAGTAACATTTAACAAGTAATTGTAGATAGCCGTAATCGCCAACGTCCTGATGTGACACGGCACTCAGAACTACTTCCGGTAATACACTGAAGTGTAGGGGGAAACAAGTGTGTAATATATATATATATATATATATATATATATATATATATATATGTGTGTGTGTGTGTGTGTGTGTGTATATATATGGAGTACTGCAAAAAACTTTTTAATAAAACGTGTGATAGAAAGCAAATCGTCCATGCCTTGGTTATGACAAGACAGTCGTAAGCAGTGATGAGTTTCAGCGAGTTCGTAACGTCTCGCGTGAACCGTTTACTAAGCTTTTACATGTTTGCAGTTTATTTACTTGTTTGCTGGCTTATATTTTATAACGACAAAAAAAAAAAAAAAAAAAAAAAATTTAAAAAGAAAAAGGGGCGGGGTCCAGTTGATGACATTTGTCTGGAAAATGTTAAATCATTCGAGGAACTGAAATTCGATTTAACTTCACCAAAAAATCTAAACGTCAAAAATTAGAAGGGAGTTAACTGTTATATTTGAATGGTGCTTTTCTTGAATTATTTATCTTCTAAAAATGATATTCGTTAATTTTGATGGTTGCTTATTTCCGATAATGATTGATAAGTCAGTTGGTTTAATTAAGAGGTTTATTTAATGTTTAAATCAGTTAGAGCAAAGAAATTGTTTTTTTTTTTCGGTCAACAAAAATGAAATAAAAAAAATTAAAAGATAAATATTGAAATAAAAAACAAAAAATAAAATAAAAAGAGTAAGAATTAATATAGAATTGAATTATTTAAAAATAAAATTAATTTATTTACGCAAGTATTTTGGATAAAACATTTAAATAGGTTTGTTTTCATAATTTTGTTTTTAATCGTATAAAATATTCCTCGAATAAAACCAAAATCTGAGGCAACACTACGTGAACGAAGAGTTCAGAGATGAATTTATGGAGGAAAAGGTACTTATTATCGGAAATAACATTTTTAAATGATACACGATTAAAAAAAAAAAAAAAAAAAAAAATCGCTATTCAGAGATAGAAATGAGGTTATGTTTTTGGCTTCTTGAAAAAAAACTATCTAAAACTTTATTTACTACCTTTTTATTAAAATAGTAAATTGAAAAGATTCAAAAATTTAGCTTAGAAAAATCGATTTTATTTGCTTGAAAACAGTATAAATACTTATTTTAAAAATATTGAGGTGGTGGTGGTGGGGGGCTTACAACCCTACCCACCCCCATTCAGAAAGTAAGGCCCTGATATTGTTGCAGTGGCATTTTATCTGGACTGGAACCCATGATATTTTTTTTTAATTAATACTTATTTAAACGTATGGGGGTTTAGACTCCTCCAGAAAATGCTGCCCTGGTATTGTTGTAGTGGGATTTTATCTAGACCATCATAGTAGTATATATATATATATATATATATATATATATATATATATATATATATATATAAGGGCCCCCCCCTTCTGTAGGTACTTCCATGTATTGTTGTAGTGGTGGTTTATCTGGGCCCCACAAGTCAGAGCTTGGCTTAGTTCCCAAATCCCCACTGCATAACGGCCCTAAAATCAATTTTCAGTCTACTTTTATTTCAGAGTTATCGAATTTTCCTACCTTGTCAAAATTACCGACTTTCCTAAATTCATAAAATGTTACCTACCTTTTATTTTTCGGTGACATGAACCATTCAACGAACTGAAGATTCGATTTAGCGCTTTCGGTGAAGCTAGTTTTCGAATCAATATAGCCGTTATAAACCGGGTCCATAATTACCAACTAAACACTTATGTCATCGGCATAGATCCTCTAGTGAAAATCTTTCCTTTCATAAAAATATCCTAACGATTAAGTTAAGTCTATAAATACTTGATATTTAACTTAAATGACAAACTTGATTCCAGCAGCAGTTTAATTTTTCAATAACAAAACGTTTAGTTTGTTTTCATAAAAAAATACAAATATATTCGAATGATAAAAATTTACGCTGTCTGTTGTCACCCAGCATATTTGATAGAATTTTAACTTCCACATTTCTTTTGTTTTTATTCTAGCCAGAGATATTTAAAAACAAGTAAAAATGACGAAACCATGTCCTATCCAAAATACATGCATAGCATACTGAACAGGCTCGACGTTGTTTAACTTAGTGATCATACGGGAATCGGGGTTTCAAAGTGATGTGGCCGTAAGCCTCGAATGGTCGGAGAGGATAACTTTATAATATACATCGCTCTAAAGCGGAGAGCCTTAGAATTGTTGGGCATCCAGTAGCGATCAAATTTACAGCCCAAACAAATAGTCTGGTAATTATCGCTCTACGTCAAGCGCTACGTCATCTGTTGGTCTATTTGCAACGATGTTTAAATGTTCAGAAATTCAGTTATTTGGGTAGTGTAGTAAAAAGAGGCGGAAATAAATTGACAAAAATCTAAAGGCGCACAAAAATAGCGAAAGATTTCCTCTAGAATCTTACCAAAGTATTAAGAGATAGGAAAATTTTCGTTAAAAAAAAAAAAAAAATGCTGAAAATGATAAGTAATATTTCATCTCGTGATAGTGAATATTGGACAATCTCTTCAGAGAAAGACTCGAAATAACAGATGTGATTTTACTGGTGAATGTCAGGAATATCATGGACAGAGGATGTAAGCAACGAGGAAGTTTTCAGAAAAACAGGAACTATAAAGGCAACTGATTCTTAAAAGCAGAAAGAAATCGATGAAGTTTCTGGGATACACGATGAGGAAAGAGGACATTGAAGGCAAGAAAAACGTTGTGAAACATTTAACGTGTGTGTGTGTGGAGATGGTAGAACATGGACAAAAAAGGATGGTAAAGGATCAAAAGTTATTTATTTAGTGACATAAAATGAAGGAAGTTGGGGAGCGTCATGATCAACCATACTTCCTGAATGGGCGTGGCACAAAGAGGTTAACGTTACCCTTTGTTATTGAGCGCGACTTTCGTCAATTAAACTCGTTCAGCCCCACTTTTGTAAAATTCAAAGGAAACATTTACAATCAAGTTTTTTTTTGTCTTGTGAAAGATTAAAATAAAAAAAAGGAAGCTGTGGAGAATTGTGATCACTACATCCCGAAAGGATACGACTCTCACCACCCCCCACAAAAAAAATTAACTATCACTTTCGAAAGGTCTATCAATATATTTGTAGCCTAATTGATATATTTTATACAAAAGTATTTTTAAACCAATTTCCTTGCTTGTCAATATACTTATGTCGACTATTAATCCCATAGATGTAACGTTATATAGAGAAAATTAATTCAACTACAACTGTGTCAGGCAACAAACTTATAGATCTACCTATGCAATTATAATTTTAAAAATTACATCTGCTAGGTGGCCGAAGGAGTTGGGTATCACTGGCGCAATAGTCTGTTAGAGAAAAGGTATAAGGCCAAGATCTTAAACTGAGAGATCCCAGACAGAGGGAAAAAGAAAGTTACACACGAGACTTCCTCGATGAATTTACCAAATCAAGCGGGGTAATTATTTATATTCTTTTAGTGATAAAAGAAAACTAAAAGCTATCATACTATTTTAAAACATCACATTAAAAAGATATGTGTGTATGTTTTCCATACATACGTCCGTGGCAATGAAGGAATCGAAGATAATAGTTGGTAACTTTGGGATCGGATTATATCCGGAGTACATAAAGAATTAGAAAATAAACTTATTTCTATTTGACTAGACAAGAGGCGCCTTAAATACCAATTAATCTTTTTATACGTTTACGTAATCAGAGATTGAAAGATATATATATATATATATATATATATATATATATATATATGTATATATATATATATATATATGTGTGTGTTTGTAATTATATGTAAAAAATTTGGGTTTGTAATTATGCAAAAAGTATGACATTCAGAAAAATATTAAAAAAAAAAAAATGAATATATCTCTTTATATCAAAATACACATTAAAAATTGTCGAATTTGAAGTTTTCTTGTTTGACTTTTCGATTCATACATACGTAACACACACACACACACAATATACATTATATAGAGTATTCGGTTTAACGAGACTGTTTATAAAACGAATCTAAAAAGCCCGCATGCAAATGACATATTCAAAACGAGTTTGGTCAAGGGATATTACGAAATGGGAGATACATAGCTGTATAAATACGAGTGCTTAATTCGATAATGTGAGGAAATGATATACGTATTTCTGATATTCATCTATCTTCTTTATCTTACACAACTTTTTTCCATGGTGTCATCTACTTCATTTTTATATCTATCTTAATTGCCCTAGCGAGTAGCAGAAGTAAATTCTTAATTTGATTTTTATCATATACACGTAATTTAGAAAGATTAAATTTAAGGCCAACAATATGTGTGTGTGGGTGGCAACCTTCCCTTAAAACATCTTTCATTAAATATGGTAGACAAGAAAGACTTAAATTCATTTTTTTAGCATCCTTACGTTTTGAAAAGGTCTACAAAAGTGGCTGAAAGCGCTTGGGATAATGAGAATTATGTAAAAGTTCTGTATTCCCTTAACCCTAGAAAACGGAAAAACGTAAAGATGCTGAAAAAACGAAATGAAAAAATTACTTAAAATCTTCCTTATCCGACAATATATATATATATATATAAAGAGGTGATGGATTATATTTATAAGATATTATTTATTTTAAACGTTATATTTAGTGAATGCACAGCTTTGTGTATAGATACAAGTCACAATCTACATCTACTGGCCTGTGCATTCAAGAAGAAATGTGCTTTAAGACTCTTGAATACCCAAGACGGTAGACGTTGAATCACTGTTTAAAAAAAATAAAAAAAAACAAAAACAGGGATATCCATTCAAATGAGTGTATCCACTAAGAACATTTGAAGTAACAAGATTATATATATATATATATATATATATATAAAGAAAATCAATGACAATGTGGAAAACATTTTTCGTGTGACGTGTTTCGTCTTAAGTCTTCATACATTGATGTAACTACACATTCGCACAAAGTGGGAACGCAGACATTTTAATCTTTTAAATTTTCTTTTGGTATATAGTCTAGCCACTTTCATTTTTTTTTCTTTTTGTTTATCAATTATAAAGGAAGCATCCCATATTGTGTTACTGTTAGTGTTAAATGAAAGAATGTGGATGCAAATTTACGGTGGATGTTCTATCGATTAAACACAGACTAAATGTTCGTGTGTGTATTTGGGCAGCAACCTTCTCTTTTATACAAGTTTTGTTAAAGACGACTGACAAGGCACTGTGATTATAACTTACATATACAAAACCCACACATTTAGTTAAAATTACAAAATCATTCTCGATAATAGGTAAAAGAATAGCCGAATGCGCTCGGATATGCAGAACATTTGGACAGTTTTTTTTTTTTTTTTTTACACACGTCCAGAAAAGGAATCATTTGTACGGACACAAGAAAAATTAAATAAAAATCTTAATCGCCGTGCCTTGTCAACCATCTTTAAGGAAACGTTCTCATATATATATATTTATTACTTGTGCATTTCCCATGAATACCTTTGATAAGTTTCCTTTAAGTGCAATGAAATATTAACAGTAATCAACCGGTAATTTATCATTTCACTGTTTGGCACATCAGTTTTTTTTGCATCTGAAATCATACATTTTGAGACTATTGTCAAAGTAAAACACACCAGATTGTTTATTTAAAGTACTTTTCAATCAGAAGACAGAAATTAGACTTAGGGAGTTTCACTACTTCGGTAAAAAAAAAAAAAAAAAAAAAAAAAAAAAAAAGAAAAAAAAGCGAGCCCTGATGAAAAAAAGGGCCACAAACTTGATATTTTTTTATCGTCTAAATGTTTATGGTATTAAGAGGAAAGACCAAAGCATTTTATGATTATTTTTTTAAATCTTTCCTAGCAAGTCCGAAATTTTAACTAAATCTTTTTTTTAAGTCAGCAAAATTGACATGTCAGCCATTTTTGACAACTTGTAAACAAAAGTTAAATTCTCCATTTAAATTTTTCGCAAATTCAAATTATTTTTTTTTCAAAAGTTATTTGTGAAAAATAAGAAAATTTAAAGTTTGCTAAGTGTACTATGTAATTGGAAACAGACATTAAATTTTTAGCAGAAAAATTTAGTTGAAAATAAGAGATGCATGTCTAACCGTGGTGATTGTGTTTTATTTTTTTTTTTTGTGGAGGTTTAAATTGACGTTTACGTCCAAGTATCGACAACTAACAGCAGGACAATTTATCGGACAGAAGTGATGGTATTTTTGAAATTTAAGTAAACGAACTCATTTAACTATGAAAGTAATTTTGAAAGTAATTTTTAAAATTAAATACTTTTTAAAAGTCTAATATTTTATTGATTTTTTTTTTTTTTTTTTAACGAAGATATGTTCAAAGCATGCACTGTTTCCGTCCCTAAAATTGAATCTAAAAAGAAAATTACAGTATGCCCCTCAGTGAAAAACAAATTCGTTATATTTAAAAAAATGGAATGAAAATATTTGGTGAAATAGAATTTAAAAAAGAAAATTAAAAATTTTGAAAATGCAACGATGATCAGTCAGAGAAAGCAAAACAATTTCTTAAAACACGTGATCTATTATTTCTGAACCGTGCATCCATAGTTTGAGAAAGCATTTTTAATACATTTTCGCATATCAAAAATTTTAAAAATATTGTATCGCAGTCTGCAACAAGCTTTCAATTTTATGATTTGTAAATAGATCCTTTTAACAACATTTCCAAAAAGGCACAAATTCAAACTTAATTTTAAAATATTTAACAACTATCACACTTTTGCAAAAAAAAAAAAAAAAAAAAAATTTCAACGGAAAAATATTTTTGCTTCAGACAACAAGTGTCATAATATATATTATTCATAAAAGCCATTAAATGCTTTTTTAAATTAAATAATGTCTTAGTTTTATTGAGTTTTATATTTTACAATTCAGAGTTGAAATCTGGGAAAATCAGGTTAAAAAAAAAAAAAAAAAAAAATTATATTCTTTAAAGTTTTTTTTAACTAATATAATCACAAAATTACACGGAAGTCTAGTTTTCATAAAATTAAGGATGGTGGGTAACAGATTTTTTAACATTTCTAAAAGTAAATTCATTTGTGAATAAATTCTGAAAGTTTCACTAAAATCCGACAATTATTTGATTTTTTGCAAAAATTTCCAAATTAAGGTTTTCAACTGAAAAAAAAGGGCGCTAAAAAAAGTAAATATTACCTGAATGCTGATGTAAAAAAAAAAAAAAGTAAAGGATTAACATGCTAGAAATAATTAAAAAGGATAAAAGAAGCTTAAAAAATAAAAAAAATACTTTGGTCTTTCCAATAAATAAACATTTTGGCAATTTAAAAAAAAAAAAGTTTGGGGCCTTTTCCCATCATACTAAGCTGCTTTTTCAGAGAATTATTGAAGATACTTAAATTAGACTAGAATGGAAGAAAAAAGTATTTAGTTTAAATAGCGTGTGTAATTAATGGATGTAACAGTTGCGTATTTCCCGCTGACAAAAAAAAAAAAAAAAAAAGGCATGATTTGACAAAACACCATCTACAAACTCATTTCATTTTAATCGTAATAAATAAAGTAAATAAACAAAAATGTCTGTTTTTGTGTCCTCTACACTCAAAGTTGGTAAATGCAGACAAACTTTCGTTTGTTATTTTTATTTATCCTTACTTTAAGTTATTATCTACTCCAATTTAGTTTTTTTTTGTTACTACATAGACTTTTCCAACAGCTAGAAATACTTTAACGATTGATGAGTAACTTCTGCGATTTAAGAAGTCTATCCTTGCAATACTATGAAAAGCAAACGTGATAAAATTGTAAAAATTAAATTGCAGCATAGAATATTGATTTGCATGCAGAAATAGTGACAAACAAAACTGGAAAGGATATTTTTAGAGGAAAAACTACAGATGTTTTAACTTTTCGAATAAAAGTTAAAGAATTTTTGGCAATAAGATTGTCAAAAATCTGGCTGTGAAAGAATAAGGTAATTATTTTTCAAATAGGTTCGTTTATTGCCCTGTTCACACACCTTTTTTCGTTTTTGAACAGGAGGAGGTGTATCCCTGGTGTCCTATTTACGATTGTATTTCCGATTCCTTCTGAAGTCTTGCTTGGTTTAAGAAAAAAAAAAAAAAAATATATATATTTATAATATATAATATATATATATATATATATATATATATATATATATATACGTTACGTTATGGAATGGATTAAGTCTGACAATTATTAATATATTTTCTGTTTATACATTATTTTTTTAATAGATAGAATTAAAAGTATTTAAGTAAACGGTATTAATTACATTTACCGGCCTGAATGTACAACATGTGTTTAGAGAAGGAGAGACAACATCTGAAGCATATGTTCGGGAAAAATTATATCGCGATATGTAATTTTATGTAGAGTAAATAATTTGATCAATCAATTTTTTTTTTTTTTTTTTTTAAGATAATTTACTAGTAATGGTCACATTTTTAAAAATTATTTAAGTTACATAACCCCATTTAGGTTAAAATTTGGAAAATTAAAACGTTTGTTACGAATTATATCAGGCACAAATTCCAACCTCTGTCAATAACAATGAACAAAAAACAATGAACAAAAAAAAAAAACTAACTTATCCCCTAAAAGTTACAGTTTAACTAAAAAAATTATATCGTTCAAAAATTTAAATTAGAAAAATGGGGACCACATGTAGCCAACACCTCACACTTGAATAAGAGATATATTGTGAAATATTCAACTAAAGAGCCCAAGTTCTGTAAATCTGATTTAATGAGTAAAATCTTTCAAATCGTAATAGCTTGCTATTCTATTATTCATTTTTATTTTACTAGTATTTCCTAATTTCAATTGCTTTTTTTCATCGATGATCATTCTACAGCGCTTATAGGTACCGTCATTCAAAAGATTCACTAAAAAGAATGAATCTACATAAAAAAAAAAAAAAAAAAAATCCAAACAAAGTTTTATCGTCAAATTGTTAAGAGGAAAGACCAAAGGAATTTTTGAATATCAAATTATAATTTTAGATTTTTTTTTTTTTTTTTGAACTGAGGAAATTTAGGTTAAAAATTGTTTTTGAGTCAACGTGTGACTGCAAATTATTACGCTAAAATTTAGCGTCCTTTTCTGGTGGCGAACACATTGATCTGGAAATTCTTGCAAATATCAGATTGTAAGGAAATTTTCAGAACTTATTCACAAATAAACTTATTTTGGAAACGATATTGTTTTAAGGAAACTTCGGTAAAAATGTTACCCACCATCTTATTTATGACATTTCGAGAAATTAATTTTTGTAGCGCTTAATGTCTATATTAGTTATAAAGACAAATCCTTTTTGTCAAATAAGACACCCAGTTACAGAAGTTTTGTTCTAAATCGTAAAATAAAAAATTAAAACTAAGACATTATTTAATTACTTTTGAATAAAGCCATATTATGGGTACTATAGTTTTTAAAAGGGAACAAATTTTCGATGAATAACGAATGTTACAAGAACTGTCTTCATTTTAAAAATTAAGTAAAAACTACTCATCACAAACGGAAAATCTTATTACAATAAAAAAAAAAAAAAAACAAAAACACCCAGTATATTAAAAAATAATGTGTGAGTGAGAGAGTAAACGTGCCGATTTTTGTAAATATTGACGTCCATACACGTACACGGCAAAAGTAAAGAGCGGCAACTATAGTAAATTTAAAATTAATGGGCAATTTTCTAACATTTTCTCAACAAGTATCTTCGTAAGTATAATGATAAAGCTAAAGTATTAAAATTCAACAAAATATTAGAAGTAAAATTTAAAATTTAAGATTACAGGATACTTAAGAAAAATATCCCCATCTTGCAATCGTCAGGTGAAATGTGTCAACTCAACACCTCAGAAGAATACCCACCTCCGTGTTAAAAAAAAAAAACAAAACTTTTCTGCGACATTTTAAAGTAATTAATATTTGTTTTAATTCAGTTTAATTAAACTGTAAAAGTCAGTTAATATACCTGAAACTTTCCGAAAAGTATATTTTATTTCTTTAATAAAAAAAAAAAAAAAAAAAAATATATATATATAGAAAAGAATTTTGTTGTGCTTCCGATCAATTTAAATTCGGTTTCAAATATAGCGCAAATATTTTGCTTGTTGCAAATATTAGATTTAATTATTATATCAGTTTAAAATTAAAACTAAAATAAAAGCTTCGAGATTATCATTTTTAATTTTAACCGATAGGTATCGCTTTTTTTTTTTTTTGATTCCTACTTAAAACAATTGGGATTTGAAATAAAACAAAATATAAATAAAATCTTTTGATCTTTTCGCATAATAATGATAAAGATTCTTATAATTTGTTTTTGTGTTTTGAGTATAATAATATTCACACTGGATTAAGTGCCTATAAAAACATCTCCATATTCAAAGAAATACTTCTAATTTTTCAGTGGGATTTTTAAATTCATCCATTTGTTGTGCGTGACGATATTTCTTTTTTTTTTTTATTAAATAGAGACATGAATCGAAAAATACGTTTAATACTATTTTCAAATGTAAACATTTAGAAGAATTTTTGTAAAATTTTTGCAACTTTTACATTAATTTTTGTACGGAAGTTAAGAGAAAATTTTCCAACTAATGTATATAACAGCATCAATAAGTTTGTCAATTTTTCCTATTTTTGTAGCAGTTTAATAAATATCAAGAAAAAAAAGGTGGTAACTAGTTTATGGGAAATGGGTAAAGCAGAAAATTAATTTATTTTTAACAAAGTAAGTAAAAATTTTCTACCTTGAAGTTTTGATTTTTACTTCAGTTTAAGAATCAAAATACTGAACGTCAACAAAAAATGTATATGTACTTGTATAAAATACTTTCGTGCGTGTGTATATGTACTACAATAATGTTTGAAATTGTGAAATATTTGTTTAATGTTTTGTTTAAACTACAGAATTTTGGATAAGAATTCTAACAGATTTTATGGAAATAAAATGAGCCATACAACTGAATTTTCGGATTATGTTTTTTTTAATCTTTTGAATAAAACTCGTTAAGCAGTATTCGTTTTTTATGAATGTCAAAAAGTTTGCCAGTAATAAATCATAAATGTTTACCCTAAGGTTATAATAAAAACTCTTAAATCTCCTGCATGATGAACATTTACTTAAAAACACTGAAAATGGTTCTAATTATTTACTTAAAAAAAAATTCACTTAAATGAAAAGAAAAAAAATAGAAGTATAAAAATATTAGAAGTATATATAAAGTATAAAAAAAGAATTATAAAAAAAATATTAGAAGTATAAAAAAAAATTATAAAAAAAAATTAGAAGTATAAAAAAAATTAAAAAAATATTAGAAGTATTAAAAGAAAAAAAATATTAGAAGTATTAAAAGAAAAAAAATATCAGAAGTATTAAAAGAAAAAAAATATCAGAAGTATTAAAAGAAAAAAAATATCAGAAGTATTAAAAGAAAAAAAATATCAGAAGTATTAAAAGAAAAAAAATATCAGAACTATTAAAAGAAAAAAAAATGAACCTGCCTAAACTTAAAGTTATGGTTCATATGTAGTAGTACATTTTTATCACCTGTAGGTTACAACGAACAGAGTGTTGGTTTTATAATCAAATGTCCAATGAAAATGACTAAGAACTCCTTGGAGGAACTACTGCAAGCAGAAATACTTCATATTCAAGATGCCAAGAAGTAATCAGGGCACAAAACGCGCATTGAAAGGGATGCAGGTGTTTTTTATAACTGCTTGTAATAAAAAAAAGAAAAAGTTAAAGTGCAATTTCGATTTATTCTAAGAAATTGAATGTTTAACTATTCTAACATTTGTGAACTATTTTGTGGTTTGTATCATATGCGATACCATAATATACATTTGTGTACGAAGTTTTTATGATCAGTTTTTTTAACGCAAAAATGAAAAATTTGGGGTGGCACTATACACAGATTTTTTCCTGAAGGGGTTACAATTCGTACAAAAAATTCATATTTACAATTATTCTAATCAATAAGTTTTTTTTGTTTGTTTTTACACACACAATCTAATAACGTTAGATTCTCCCTACAATCTAAAAAATAACGTTTGATTTGAAAAGAAAATACACAATCTAATCTATTTTATATTAAAATTATTTTATAATATATTTAAAAAAAATTCAAATAATGGACTGACTTCATTGCTTAATTCAAACGTGTAGTTTAAAATTCTCAGTGTATTTGTAACATGGGGATGTTCTAATCTACAAAAAGCTCTGAAGACCCTTGTATAAAAAAAAAAAAAAAACTTTCTGAGGTCCGTGTGTATTGTAAGGCCTGATAGTGAAAATTGTTCGCCACTGGTGTTATTTATATGTAGCAAAATGTAACATTGAGATTTTGAAAACGCTACTTTGAGATATGCACACCACGAGTTGAAAACAATTTTTATGAAAAAAAATCAATAGAACAAAAAATTCCATACAGACAGACAGAGAAAAAAGACTTAAGGAAAAAGTGAAATTTTTCAGTTTCGTTATTTAGATTAATTTAAATTGTATACCAAAATAAAATTTTTAAAAAATCTTTAATAACGTTAAATATTTTCGCATTTTAATATTTTATTTTTGTAGAGATTTTAGAAGTCATTAAATAATCAATGGATTTTCTAGTTTATAAATTTTAAGAGTAAGAATCAGATACGAAAATTAAGGGAAAAAAAACAACAAAACATAAGCGTATGTGTACAAGTAAAATTCAAGATGGCAATTTAAAAATTATTACAAATAAATGGATGACAGGCAAAAGAATTTGTAATAATTTTTGTTGCAATTTCTCTGAAAATAAAAATTCACTGTTTTTACGATTTCTAAACGGAAATTAAATACAATATTAGCTATATTTAATAATGTTTATTTAAAATATTGTTTAGCTATTCAATATACATGGATTGTTTTGCCTTGAGCTTAAGTTCGACTTACTTTATCTGCTTTAGTGATTAAATCTGAATTGTTCTATCAGGAGATTTATTGATAAACGTCTTTAAGACACACATACAGATTAAATATCCAGTTCCATGGAATTTTGAGTAAACATTTATTCCAATTAAACCAAAAGTGTTTTTTATGGATACAAATCATTCTTCCAACATGAACGTCGCCTGTTATAAAAGGCTAAGTTCAAATTTTGTCAGAGGGTATTTCTTTACTGATGCATTAAATGGTCGTAGAATGAAAGACCTGAATGTTGCAATAAAAAAATAGGATGAGCTCTTCATATATGAAATATTAGAGTAGCATTGTCGAAAGATTGATCTAAATATGAAAACTCGTGATTAGTATTAAATCCTGAGACACGAATATGACAGATAAATGATGCTTAAAATCACTTAAGGAATAAAAAGTGTAGTAAAATCAAAAACTAACCTCTCCTACATATAGATAAAATTATAAATGTTTGACGATATATTACAAACTATTGTTATTTCACTTTCGATAAATTTAATAGACAGACAGTTGGTTTACTGACGGCACATAAGGAAATGGGGCTTGGAAAATTTGATACTCACAAGAGATTGAAGGCAAAAGGGACGAGGGAAAACAATGCATAACTCACCTAGCGAGCTTCAGTAAATGGATAGCGGATCAAGATTCATGACGGATAACATAAAATTTATTAAAAACTACAAAGAACAGGAAATTGTGGAGAGCCATGATCGTCAACGTCTTGAAGGAACACAGGAAGATTTGTAAGTAAATATTTATACGAAGTTACGCGATATTGATTATTTGACTTTCAAAATAGATAAACGCGTGCGTGTTTTTGCACGCGTGTATTTTGGGAAAAACTAAATTGTATTAATATTAACGGTTTCCTTATAAGGAAACATTCGGCCTTCATTGACTCAAATTTATAAGTTTTTCAGGAAAAAATACGTTTCTTAAGTCTGCTGATTGTTATCGATCTCTTTTTTTTTTGTATTGATGGTGAGTCGTTTCCTTCCTAACCTTTTGTTTAAGGCAGCCTTGAAAGATAACATCTTGATTATATCATTTTCTCTTAGAGTTAGATGTGGTATCCATTTTAGTGTTAATACCCTTGGGAAAAGGGGTGAATCCTCTTCTCCCCCAGCTATGGGTAAATAGCAGGACAGACCGTGCTCTATAGCATTGGGTGGCAACTGGTCTACCGCAGAAAGAAATGGCAACCTATTGCAGGAAAAAATCTGCCTCGTCAATCATATATAGAAAGATACATGATCGCCTAAGCGTGTATCACGGATGGCACATAACTGGCTGACTAATCCATTTTAGTATTTGCCGTTGTTGGAAGTGTTCAAGTAATGTGGTTTTTGTTATTTGGCAAAAAAGTTTTGTTTGTGATCCTGTAGCGTCGGCGTATGAACTCTGATGAAGGATTGTAGATTTTAAAACCTACAAGATCCATTCGCTTGAAGCCATTTTAATAACAGATCAGAGAAAAAGAAGGAAAGGCAATCAAGAAAATGGTAAAAAGGAGAAATGACCACGAAATTTGACACAAAAAGAGAAAAAAACAAAACAAAAAAACAACCTAACATAAGTAATAAGAGGAACCCAACTAGCGCATAAATTAAATCATTTGAAGATAGTGAAAAAAAATGTCAGTCTATTGTTGAAACCTCCTGAAGAGTGGACTGAACAAATACAAAAAAAATTATCTACGAAACTCTAAAATCGATGAGCTGTATATAATAATCAGCTAAGTGACAAATTTTATTTGTATTAATCATATTGTTTTTCCTAGAAACACGTAAGTGCGCATTATATACACACATATACATATATATATATATATATATATATATATGAATGATGGACTCAGGTCTTCGACGCATGAGAGTTCAACAGTTTAGAATTGAAGTCAGATTATCCGCACATATGATTTTATTATAGTGGGGAGGCATGCTCAGAACCATCCACACGTTTTTAGTGAACTGAATTATAGACGAATGATGAACTAAGTGGACCGCGAGGTCTCCAAACAGACCATTTCAAGTTCTTAATTCGGATTTGTCCTTCTAGACAGGTTAATGGGCCTAGTCTGTCCTATTGTTTAACCCATAGCAGGGGGATATATGGATTCATACCTTTCCCAATGGTATTAACACGTAAGTGAATGTATCGAATTTGATTAGGACTTGGACTCTGCTCTCTGATTTCTCATTCCGAACCTCTATCCATTATAACACACGTTTTGTATAGATTTTTACAGATTTAGCCTGTTAGAAATTATGAGATTCATCTCTAGTTCTGTACGGTGTTTTTTTCTTTATCTTGTGCAGAGAAAGCATAAATGCTTTTCCCCATACTGAATCTGTATTTTATTGGCTCGTGTCCATAACGTGGCACAAATGAAACTCTTATATTGGTGCCATCGTAAAAGACGCTGAAAAAAAATGGTCGCTCCAGAAAATACTTAAGACCTGCTGCTATGCTCTATCTTCATAAGATAGAGATCAGTCGAAGAATAGAATATTGTTATATCTGGACTGGTGCCATCCACTCATTGTCCAACCTCGACAGAGTTCAAAAGCGAATACGCAGTCGTGTGGGTGACGAATTATTCTCCACCCTACAACCAATATTCCACAGACGAAACTTCCTATGGCAGATATTCAGAAGAGTTCTGGCACCAGCCGGGGAGGTTTTAAATTAATACAGTGTAACCCGGATATTTGTTGTCGGGCTAGGAGACGAAGTCTCTTATATCCGGGTTTGGTCTATTTTATATACATTAACACAGGCTCTAATTTGGGACCAGAGAAAATCTCTTATATCCGGGTTACATTGTATTAGCTCAACTCCCAGTGTCCTCCTCCATACGGCAATACCTACCTTCGGGAGGCGGTGGGGTGTGAGCAAATTTTGATAGGATTTCCATATTAAAACTCGGCTCTTGTGTCACATCCCGTAGAGATGTGAGCGTGCGGATAAATACATTCCTGAATTCTACCAACTCCAAAATTCACAGATAGGATCCACTATAGAATATTCCCTGTGGCAAATTATCTACATTCATTTCGTGTTCCTTTGATAAGAAGCAAGTTCCACAGAGACAGCTTCATCGCCAAAACTTATCTTATGAAAGAGATTCTTCATAGGACGATTCCGATAACAACAATATTGGTCTCTTCAAATCCATGGTCAGCTGATATCTATCCCATACATCGGATCTCAGGACAGTTTTTCCTACAAAGGGGGAGGGGAGCGGATTCGAATCTTATTCTTTAATAAGATTTCTTGAATATTCAAGCCGGTAGACAAAAATAAATGTATTAATAAATAAGGGCGTCTACTCAAATGTGTATTCACTAAAATATGTTTAAGTGAGATTTATATATATATATATATATATATATATATATCTCACATACACACTTTTAGGCAGCAAATTTTCTTTAAGGCAAATATTAAGATCGACACATTGTGCCTTAATTTTAATAGACTTTTTCAATTTATGAATAATCCTTCTCAGAAGAGATTCCGTCAGAAATTGTTCGAATCTTATTTAAATAAATAAAAGACAAGAGGAAACCTATTCTTAGGCTTAGCCGACGCGTTTCGTCATCTGACCGACTTTATAAAAGGCAAATGAAATTTTATTTTGCAATATGTATTTATTTTAAAAGTTTTCAGTCAAGCCGATGAAGATTTATGTGCGTTTTTAAATTTTAAAATTTTGAATAGCTGTCAAATAGATGTTTATTGCAAAATAAAATATTTGGTTTGATGTCGTCCGTAGGCTGACAAAACGCATCGGTTATTATTTGTCTTTTTATTCACACACACACAATATATATATATATATATATATAAAAAATACACACACCCATGTACATGTTCTACTGTAACAGTGCATAGCGTTTGAACCTTTGAACGTATTGTGTATAAAAAAAAAATACATGTATGCATACAGGGCCAGTGCAAGGGTCCCGTGCCTCCCACCAAATCTATGCGATATACCCCCACCCAACCTAATGCATCTCAATTTTATAAAGGTAGTATTCATATAAAATAATAAAAAAAATATTGTAACCTAATTATGTACAAAAATGGATTATGTGCATGATGAGTGAACAATTCAACTAGAAAAATTGAAAATAAATACAATGTATTCTAAATATAAATTAGAGACATGCCATAGGTTATTCCACCTTAAGTAAATCAACAATGTTTTGCGGTAAACATCAACTTGAGATTTTCCTTGTTTAAAAGTTTAATTTTAACATTCAAAATTATAGATTAAAAAAAAGTGAAATAGCGTGAACAAAAACTGACAGAAAAAAAAAAACTTACAGAATTACGTCAAAATCCGAAATTTCTAACCCTAAATGTAGATAGAAAGAAAAAACAAGCAGCAAATCTTGATAAAATAGCGATTGTTACAAAGCACTATCCCCCGACCCCAATAAGGGTTGAATCCTCTTCTTCTCGTTCAGGGGTAGTATGCACCGACCCTGTAATTATAATTAAGATGTCTCCCAAAAATAAATAATGTTTTCTTAAATGACAAGTGCAGTGTTTGGCTTGCAAACAAAATTAATGGTTACTTAAAAATTTTAATGTTTGACCGATAAAGATTAACAGTAAAAACCAGTATTAAATGAAATTAAAAATGTATGTTTAGTCTGGTTACAACGTCAAAAAGCGAGTAGTACATCTGCTAGAGAAGAAGCACCCTATTCAATATATTAAAAAAAAAAAAAAAAAAAAAAAAAAATATTAAAAAGAAAAATTAAAAAAAAATATTTGCCAACACGAAAGATTGATCTTCGTTATATGAAAAATTCTAATCGTTGTTAAGGTATTAAAACTGATTTTGTTTGTTTTAGTATTGGCTCGACCGGTGGACCTTTTATTTTATTACTATATAGTATAAAGCAGTAAAATCGCTTTACGTTATTGTTGTATCGAATTATTTTCTTAAAGTTCACAGTACAATACATTTTCAAATTTTGATGATCTCTCAACTCTAGCAGTCAGTCAAACGATACCAACTTAAAATATAAAAAAATAAAGAATGGAATGGTTTTCTCATTGAATCAATCGATATACGATAAAAGCCCGCGTATACGTTTATTTTTGTGACAAACAAAACGCAATTCAAAGTCAATTTATTCAAGATCTAACAAGTCTAGTTTGAGGAATGTTAACTTTCACTCAAAACACCGCATCTTAAAATGTGAATGTCTTTGATATTTACCGAAATGCCATCGCAATTGTTTTGAATTTTAAGACTTGATCAGATTTGTCTATCAATCAAAATTCTTTTAGAAGACGGAGCTTTGTTGATTACATTAATGTTTTAACATGTCTATACAGGAAGAAGCAGACAAACATCTTTGAGAAGAGACATTACTAAAAATACAAGGATATTATCGAAAACAGCGCATTTATTTTAATTTAGTACGATTCTACAGAAAATTTACGAAAAATAGAAATCGTTCTAGTACTTGAAGTGCCAAAATATCTATAGATAAGTCTAAATGCCTATAAAAAATTATTTCAAAATTTTAAAAATTATTTGTAACATACAGGGTGTCAAGATTTTTTTGTGAAGATTACATCCTATTAAATTAAAGAAAATACTTGGTAGAGATCGATATATATAAGCAAAAAAGGAGGCAAGAGAAAAAAGCGGGTATTTATTTGCATATACAGCAGCCATGTTTGCGGAAATGGATAGATTTAGTAGACATAATGTTTATTTTAAATAATATTTTATTTTTAATAAAAGCTTTGATATATTTTTTAATTGACAAAAAAAAAAAAAAAAAAAAAAAAAAAGAACATACCAGGAAAGGTACATACATATGGCTAAGATAATATTTTAAGAAAATATTTAAAATAGTGGTTAGGCACCGTTATGAAACTTCTATATATCTTCTTTAACACCTTTTACGATTTATTTTTCTTACTATATGTTTTATTTCCCTATATCAAATCGCGATATTTTACATTTTAACACTTTCCTCTGTATAAATCGAATTGATGTTTCCAGTGTTAATAACTATTTAAAAAAAAAAAAAAAAATAGTCCGATTAACCAAAAGTAAAACGTTTCGGAGTAGCAATATTTCCATGATGTTCTTACTGAACGTTCACATCAAAATGAAATTTTTAAAATATACAATTGCTTTTTATATTCTCTTATTAGTATCATCAAAATACATGCGCACTTTCGATAAGAAAAAAAAAAAGCTACCAAGAATCCGGGAATCAAATATGCAATTATTTTAGAAAGCTTTTAGAAATATTTTGGGGGGAGTTCATTTCACTTTCACTATAACGCGAGCCCTTTTAAATTTGTGGGGGTGTTCAAAATATTTTTACAGTTATATAAAGAAAACATCCCTGAAGATGTTATTTCAGTAAATTAAGTGTGCAATTTAAATGTAAACACAAAAGAATTACCCGAACCTTACCACAAATAATTCAATAAAGTTAAAAAAATTGTTTACAGTGCATGTATAATTTAATAAAATATTTACTGCATATTGCAGTTCGGTTATTGAAATTCATTCATCTAGTTTGTTTTTTTTTTTTTAATTAAAAGTTATTGTTTTTTATATAGTTGTATTTAGTATTTACTAAGAACAGTACATTCGTAAAGATGCAATATAATGTAACCTAAATTCAAGTTTTAATATAAAGCTTCTAAAATATATTGGTTTTATTGAATTAGAATTATATTAGATTTTTTTAATTAAGATGTCTTGGCTAGAGTTTATAGATTTAAAAAAAACTTCTTTACTGTACATTTTCAACGTGATCCTATTTTTATTCATAGACATTACAATTTTCAGAGTAAATCGTATTGTATGAAACATACAAGAATTGAATATTTTTCTTCAGATGTTTGATTTAAAACATTTTGAAAACGGCTAGAGACCCTGATGAGAGTGAATATCAGAAACGAAATCAGAATTTGATTGAACTGAAACCTCTCTAAATTCGACGCACACAAAAGGAAAAAAAAAAAAAAAAAAAAAAAAAATCAAACCTCACACCAACAACTGGCGCATAAATTAATATAAAAATATCGAAAATGATACCTCCTGACAAGTGGACGGAACGATTGCAAAATGGTTCGTCTACGAAACTCCAGAGTCGAGGCGCTGAATATAACATCAATACGCTAAATGACAAATACTGTTGTTATTAACCCCATTGTCACATGTCTCAACAACTGTTTTTCTTTTTAGAATGTTATATTGACGCATTCTTAGTTATTAATTTTGGATAACCTTTTCATGTTTTAACTGATCTTAAGAAAACGCTACTCAAAAATTAATAACAGAATAAAATAACTTTATTTTACAAAGATCATAAGACGTTGATTACTAAACGTAGATAGGAATTTCATATCGATTTTTAGTGGATTGCGACAAGCTGTTTAAGACTCTACATTCTCGGAACTCCAAGAAAAGTTGTTTTTTTGTAAATACGGAATTCAAGTAGTCGAAATTCTTAAAAAAAAAGGGTTTAATTATTAAAACTGTACATCTACAGTAAGGGCCACACGGTATAAAAGCAGGGCCACACGGTATAAAAGCAGCACCCTTGCTGAAACATCTTTAATGTCGAACAGATAGTTGTTTTTCTTGTGGTGGAATGGTATCTAGTGCTATTAAAGGAAAAAAAAATCCTCTAGAATAAACATCTTAAAGAATGTGAACAATGAAGAAAAAAAGGACAAAAAGAAAGAAACTAAAAAAAAAGATTTGCTCACATTGCGAATGATACTTTTAAGAATTTATAACTTATTGCGGTTTTGCAGAAATTTGAGGAAAAAAAAGGCAAACCCCAATTGTAAGCTATATATTATATTCCTTTGAAAGTTTTACTATAGTTACCTATAAAATCGTAACCCGGCACTATAGTCATCGTATTTTCAGTGATCCATGGTACTGATCCATGTTCGGCAAATTTCGCACCTTCATCTAAATCAAGATCGTCCATTTGTTTATCGCTACAAAGTATCAACGATTTGACCAAACTTTAAAAAAAAAAAAATTGAATTAACAGAACGTCTATTTTTGATTAATTATCATAGATTTATCAATTATAAAATACGTGTCCTGCAATCCTGTATGTAATAATATACTTAGATAATTAAGGTACTGCTAAAATACTGTCAAATGAATCTATTTTATTTTTTCAGACGTTCAGATAATGAGAAAGTGTCAAAAGCCAGTTCACCTGAATGCAACTGAAGAGGCAATTAAAATAGCTTAAATGCTATATAAATGTACAATACACTGTAAAATTATAATTTACAGTGTAACACAGAAATTATGTAATTATGACTTGCCTATTTGGTTGCATTTTGAGTTTCAAATAGACGGACCGAGACATCATCCCTTCCCTCATCTCTTTATTAAATATTCAAGAAATTTATTTGCACTGCTTAATTTAGGCGAACATAATTTCATAATGGATTTCATTACTGAAAATTATAAAAAGAAATTAAAAGGATAAAAAAAAAAAAAAAAAAAAGAAGTCAGCCAACTCCTTTTATTCCAACCGTAATTGCAGACAATTTATAACTTTTTTTTTGTGTTAAAAACATTATCGAAAATCTATCAAAGAAACCCATATTCTAAGATTTATTTTAGGCATAATTAAAAGTTACTGGAAAAGTGAAAAGAAACGCTGTCTACAAAATGCTTAATGCAAAAACAAACCAGTTATAAGCTCGGTTAAATCCCAAATCTTAAACACTGACATTTTAACAGATATATTTACCAAAATTACACAAAAATATCCTGAAATACTAAAGAGTAAATTTATTTAATAAAAAAAATAGCTATTGGCTTCAACCACGGTCTCCAGACATTTTCAGAATCTCCTGCAACTCTTCTGGACGGCCTCCTTTGTTTAAGTTGGTGAATGTTGCCATAATCCTTGTCTTCTGTTCATCTTTTTTGAGGCCTCGTGGGAAGATGAATGGAGGCATAACGTCGCCATCACTCCAAACACTATTCTTTCCGAATCCTGTGCACTGCCCTCAGATTGACACCCCAATACTATGAAAAAAATAGTATCGAAGATTCCGGTACGAATGCCAAGCAGGACAGCATGTCGTTTCCAATTTTCTGGCGAAGTGAATTGCGTCATGGTGCTCCTTTTCTCACAGACGGTGCCCAACTGACGACTATACTGTGCAGTCGACAAAAAAAAAAAAAAATCAAATACAACGCGCATGCGCGAAATTAATATAAAATGGCCACAATTTACCCATCGTACCCTGTGTGTGTGTGTGTGTGTACGTACACACACATATATATATATATATATATATATATATATTCCACAGGTGACATTTTTGAGATGGTCGGCTGCACAGGAGTTTTTTTTTTTAATGCAGATTTTGACACCTATCAAAAGCAATGCATTCCTTTATATTTCAACACTTTTCTATGTCATCAGAAGGGTTTAATAAGATGTGCGAATTGAATTTAGGAAGATTCGGTAATTTTGATAAGGTAGGAAAATTCGGTAACTGAGATAAAAGTGGATTAAAAATTGAATTTAAGACCGTTCTGGAGCTTTTAAATAAATCGATGTTATTTCCTTTTTTTTAAATAAATCGATGTTATTGAAAAAAGAGTAACAAAAATAAAAAAAAAAAAGTAAGTAAATTAAGAGTAACAAAAAAAAAAACTGGGGAAACAAAAAAAAAAAAAAAAAAAAGATGAAAAAAAAAAAGGTGAAAAAAAAAAAAAAAGTGAAAAAAAAACACAAAAAAAAAAAAAAAAAAAAAAAAAAAAAAAAAGGTGAAAAAGTACCAAAAAAAAAAAAAAAAAAAAAAAAAAAAAAAAGAGTACCAAAAAAAAAAAAAAAAAAAGAGTACCAAAAAAAAAAAAAAAAAAAGGTGGAAAAAACCAAAAAAAAAAAAAAAAAAAAACCAAAAAAAAAAAAAAAAAAAGAGTAAAAAAAAAAAAAAAAAAAGTACCAAAAAAAAAAAAAAAGAACCAAAAAAAAAAAAAAAAAAAGGTGAAAAAGAGTGAAAAAAAAAAAAAAAAAAAAAGGGACCAAAAAAAAAAAAAGAGTACCAAAAAAAAAAAGGGAAAAAAAAAAAAAAAAAAAAAAAAGGTGAAAAAAAAAAAAAGTGAAAAAGAACCAAAAAAAAAAAAAAAAAAAAAAAAAAAAAGGTGAAAAAGAGTACCAAAAAAAAAAAAAAGTAAAAAAAAAAAAAAGAGAAAAAAAAAGTAACACAAAAAGAAAAAAAAAAGTGAAAAAGAGTAAAAAAAAAAAAAGAGTACCAAAAAAAAGGTGAAACACAAAAAAAAAAAGAAAAAAGAAAAAAAAAAAAGGTGAAAAAGTACCAAAAAAAGGTGAAAAAATTACCAAAAAAAAGAGAGAAAAAGTCCAAAACACAAAAGAGTAACACAAAAAAGAGAGAAAAAGAGTAACACAAAAAAGAGAGAAAAAGAGTAACACAAAAAAGAGAGAAAAAGAGTAACACAAAAAAAGAGAGAAAAAGAGTAACACAAAAAAAGAGAGAAAAAGAGTAACAAAAAAAAAGAGAGAAAAAGAGTAACACAAAAAAAGAGAAAAAGAGTAACAAAAAAGGAGGAAAAGTAAAAAAAAAAAGAAAAGAAATAATTAACGAAAAAAAGGAAAAAATTAAAAGAAATGAGAAAAAATAAAAAATGTAGAAAGAAAAGTAGAAAGAAAAGTAGAAAAAAAAAAAAAAAAAAAAGAAGCGCGAATGCAGTTTACCGGGTGGGCATAGGAGAGTTGTAGCGATAACTAAGCTTTGATTCATCTTTCTCTATTTTACCAAAATAAAATTATTCATCGCCTGCATATTTTTGCACAAAGAAATTGAATTAAATTCTCTAAACTTTGACAAAATTAATATGGTCGAATAAATGAAAAAAACAAAAAGCTAATCCCACCAATGGAAATTTAATTTAATTCTTTCATTTAAATGAAGAAAAAGTTACTTAGGAAGAAGGCGATAAATCGATATTGCATTTCATAAGCGTGCCGGGCAAATGGTAGTAGAGTATTTTTAAACTTTTGTTTCACTCTTCTTGGTCATGTGACAGACTAATTAGTCTAACAACACACTGACAATTGTTTTCACTAATGGGTATTTTATAAAAAGATAATTTATAATTGATTTATTGTTTGTTTGTTTTGTCAAGTAATATCTATTGCGATCAGTCCCTTTTAGAGTATAGGTATGCTATTTTTTGTATATAGCACTCCAAATTCATAAAAATACCCATAAAGGAAGCAACGAAACTTTTATGAGGTTATTAAAAAGGTCAATGTAAGCAGTCCGTTATCTCCACTGTTGCGCTTAAAAAGTTTACAACATGCGATACTAGATAAATTCATTTAGCCCCGACAAGCACTGATTAAAAACTTGTAATCGTTAATCATTAATGCAGAAAGTGATTTGTTTTTAAAAGTTTACGGAATTTTTTTTTTTTTTACTTCCGAATAAACGGCTAACAAAAAAAAAAAAAAAAAAAAAAAGTCTCTTATTCTACAATAAAGCTTGGGTAAATGGTTGACAGAAAAGATATAGCTATAAAGGACAGGAAATTGGGGAGAGCCATGATTGCCGACGTCTGAAGAACATTTTGCCTCTAACTGAAAATAGAAATAAATAGTTTGCAATTCGCACCGCATAATCGGATCGGCTACTTAGTTGGTCCAAAGTGTTTCATTTCCCCATTGTATCCCAATTGAATTAACTGTAATAAACTGAACACTTTACGAAGTATGCATTGTTTTTCTTTGCTGTTGCCACATAAGTACTTGTAAATTTTAAAAGGTAACTGAAATTCTTGTAATATTTTGGTGTGGGCAAAAATTTCTACTCCGCTCTATTTCTCCAAGTCCTAACAATTCAACTCTACACACACACACACACACACACACACGTGTGTGTATGTGAGAAAGAGAGGTTAAGATGCGGTTAACTAAAATGCACGAAAATATTTTTTCTCAGTTTTATTTGTTCAAATATTTTCGGAAATGTTTTTCAAAGTCGAAAAGAAATTAACTTTTGAAAGAGACGAATAGAATGGTTAAAGTGGAGGTTTAGTTTACAAATGGACTGACTGTCCAATCTTATGACAACTGATAAGCAATTTTTAATGTAAAAATTGTGTAAATCTGTTCAAACTAACGTAAATTTAATGTAAACCATGATTTTGGGACAGTTTACGCAAATCATACCAAAATGCAATTGAAATTAGAGGCAAAACATCAAAACTGGGATAAAAGAATAAAACAGATTTTATTTCTAATTTAACAGCAACTTTAGGATAAACAATGGAAAAATACGAATAAAAAATTAACAACAACGCTTCTATCTAATAAAAAAAAAATAGAATTTTAATGTTAATGAGAAGTCTATTAATTTAGAAAAATTTTCATTTTGATGTAAAATATTTTCGTTTTTGTATGCGAGTTGATTCGAATTGATATGATCATTACATTAACGTTTCTGCTGCGTATTCTACCTTCCTCAGTTTGTTGCGTTCTTGAATGACGAAGAGCCAACCAATATACAATACACAGAGTCTCAGAAAATTCAGTGAATATTTTCAATCAACAATAATCCCTAGTTTTTAAATTACATTAAATTTATTTCGATAAACTTCGTAATGTAAAATGAAACATCTGATTGACATGAAGTCGCCAGCGTTTCCATTCATAAACTGGCGCGAAATCGCAGCGACGGAAAGACAAACGTTTTTATAATAAAATATCAAGAGTTAACTTCCCTTGGCGATGCTATATGAAATTTACTTTATTTCTGATTTTTTACTTGTAATAAGCAAGTTTTATAATTTGCATAAAATGAAAATACGTATGTGATATAATTTGTATATTATCACAAGCTGGCTGCTTTATTTTTTAACCAACGCTTTGCGTGTAAAACTACCTTGCAATTTTTTTTTTACAGGGTAACCATGATACACAAAAGAGGCCCCGAAAGTAATATCTATTATTATTTTTCGCATACTAGGGCAGAAGCCTATTTTGGTGATATCATAATAGAGCCAATAACCCATTATTTTGTATGGGTTGTTAAACCAGTTTATTATATGTCTTAAAATTTGCTGTTTTTACATAAGAGAGTATGGGCATAGAAATCCACATTGCATGAGGTGTATATATATATATATATATATATATATATATATATATATATATATAATCTCGCACTCGTAGCAAAAATAAAAATTATATATTGTATGTTAATACGAAAGGCCAAAGGATTTTTTTAGAAAAATCCTTGTAAAAAAAATGTTACTATCCCGCAACTCATTTAAATTTAAACCGATCCCAGTTACAGAAAATCCGCTATAAATCATAAAAAAGAAAAGAAAAGAAAAAAAAGAAAAAAAAAAGAGACATTTAATGAGAAAACCAATTGCTTTCATGCATAAAATACATTACGAACATTTTGTGAAAATTTTGATTAGCATACTTTACAAACTTTTACATTTTTTAAAAAATTCTCTAATATGTAGCTGCCAAGTGATATTGTTATTAAATTTAAGCTACTTACTAATCATGAATGGAAAATGTCACTACAATTCAATGACCCCCAAGTATTTTGAAAAGAATTTTGCATTTTTTATGTGTATAAATGTCAATTTTTGTAAATACAGACGTCCATAAACGACATTATCAGAAAATAAGATACCTATAGTAAATTTAAGAATTATTTGTGATTTTCTAACATTTTCTCGATTGAGTTCGTAATTAAGGCTAAATAAAACATTTACACTGCTTAATATTTTCTTAAATTTAAGATTACACTACCTTAAATTTACCAAACACCAGGCTGTCATAAAAAAAAAATAACAAAAAACAAAACGCCAACATACTTTTCTGCAATATTTTAAACTAAAAGTAAGATTTGTTTCAATTTAGATTAAAACTAATTCTTCTGAAATAACGTTTAAGAAAAGTCTACATTTTTTTATTTTTTTTTTTTCTTACAAAGAAAATTTGTGTTTTGGTGATAGATTTGTCAAAGAAAGAAATGAATAAATTTAGTTTTTATTGATAAAGAGAAAAATAGTTTTAAATTCGGTTTTAA
>CAHIKZ030005007.1:357500-412500 GCA_903632075.3 Acanthosepion pharaonis
CAAGACGTGCATCAGATGAGGAAATGAAAGAGCTTGATACAAGTATTTCTGCAGGTACAGAAGAGAAATATCAATGAATGTTTCTCTGCTATTGGAATTTCTTCACTGAAAACAAAAGGGCTTCATTACTCAGGAACTTACTTTTAGGTAAGAGAAAAAATTTTTTTTGTAATGCAATGTGTAAAGACCAAAGTAGCCAAGTCATTAAATGTTAACTATGAGCTTTTGAATGATGAGGCTTTAAAAATCTAAAAGGAGATTTTAGATAAAGCTAAGTGCTTTCATAAAATGATAGAGCTTCTTATAGCAAAAGTGAAGACAATGGAACCAACTAAAATAAAAAGACAGATCTTGACACTTGCCCCTACCGACTGGTCACACAAAAAAGTCATGGATGTGTTTGGTATTTCAGAACATATTGTACGCAAGGCTTGCAAATTGTATTTGGAAAGAGCTATTTTAGCTGTGCCAGGACCAAAAATGGGTAAGTTTTGCCTGCTGATATTGCACAGTGAAAGCATTTGACCAAAATGAATATACTCTACTGATGCCAGACTGGAAAGGCTACGTTAGTATAAAACGTAATATTCCACATCAGAAAAGACTCATCTTGCGCAACCTAAATGAGCTCTTCAGAGCATTCAAGGAACAGAACCCAACAGTACCTTTGGGATTTTCAAAATTTCGTAGTCTAAGGCTGAAATGGTGTATCCTTGCTGGTAGTGCAGGTACACATGTATGTGTATGCACTATCCACCAAAATATGAAATTATTACTGGAACCACTGAATGTATCATATAAAGATCTCTGGAAATATATTGTCTGTAATATAGCAGAGAGTGTATGATTCGTAGGTGCCAAAATTGTCCTAAATCAACAGGGCAGCTGGAAAAAATTCTTTATGACAGCATGGAAGGATATATTGATAATGCTGAATCAATAGAGTTCTCCCAATGGACAACAACTGATCGATCGACTTTGAAAACACAAAAGGAATCCTGTTGAGCTTACATTGATTTAGTTGTTTTGCAACTGAATAAATTAGCACCTCATTCTTATTTGGTTAAATCACAATTAAGGTACTTAAAGCAAAGAAAAGAGGAGATTAGTGATAGTGAAATTTTGTTCCTGGGAGATTTTGCCGAGAACGACAAATTTATAGTTCAAGATCCAGAGTTATCATTGGAATACTTCACAATGTACCTTACATCCAGTTGTACTCTACTTTAAGCTTGAAAATGCAATGCAAAGTGAATGTTTCTGCATTATGTCGAGTGACAACTCACATGATGTAGCATTTGTTTATATGGCACAAAAAAATTGAGGTAAACCTATCTTGCCAAATATAAAAAATATTGAGTATTTTACTGTTGGGTGTGCAGCGCAGTACATTAATTATTAGAACTTTGCCAATTTGTGCAACCATCAGAAAGATTTTGGGCTCAATGCAAAATGGAATTTCTTTGCAACAAGTCATGGTAAACAACTGTGTGATGGCATAGGTGGGACAGTGAAAAGGATAGTGTCAAAAGAGTCTCCAAAGACCAACTACCAAACAAATCCTTTCCACAGAATCTATGTTTGAATATTGTAAATCTGTAATTAATAGTATCATATTCATTCTGGTTGAAACGGAAGAAGTTGATGAAGTGAGGAGGAGTCTCACCATGAGATTCGAAAATGCATCCAAAGTCCCAGGAACAAGAAGTTTTCATCAATTTCTTCCACTTGCCAGTGATAAAATAGCTATGAAAATTCAAGAGCGACAATAAAATTTGGATTGAATCCTGGAAATTGATATGGAGATTGCTGATTAAGTTCATGCACCCAGCTCTTCCATCACATTCATTTTACTGGAAAGAGGATATAGGTTTTGTACCATTAATGAATATTCTGTGCACTGTTGATGTTCCCATAGGTAGCTTCGTGAGATCGCTAAAAACAGAGCATAGCAGGATGAAAAAGACGCCAAACTTGACGAAAACAAAATTTTATCATCTGTTTTATTATTAAGAGGAAAGATCAAAGTATTTTGGGGGTATTTTTTTTTTACGCTTGCTTAATCGTTCCTAGCACGTCCGAAATTTTCTTTAAAAATTTTTTTCTTTTTTTTGTTTTTGAGTCAGCAAAATTGACCATTTTTTTCCATTTTATAAAAAAACTGGAAATCTCACTTTGAAATTCAATTAATTTTTCAAAACTTATTTTAAGAAAATCAGAAAGTATAATGTTTATTTAAAATATTTTGAACTTAGCTTCTGCGGCGAAAAGATGTAATTTGAAAATAAAACAAAGCAGGTCATAAACTTTCGCGTCACTTGACAGGTGATGAATGACATATTGACGGATTCCGTGAGGCTAATTTGTTCTACGGAAGGAGAAAAGTGAAATAATTTACATTTAAGTGAACAAATTATTTACCTAGTTATTTTTAAGGAAAACTTTCAGCGCTCTAATTATTTTTGTTTTTTGTACTTAGCTTTCACCTTTACGTTTACGATGCTTTATGGAAAATATATTATAAAGAAATTAAAATGACTTAAGAGTGAGATTAAATTTCATAAGGTATCTAATTAATTTATAGGTACCTTTCTGATGAAATTTTATCAGAAGTGTACATAAAATACTATTTAAAATACTAATTTTATGTACATTTATTACATTTTACTGTGTTATTTGTATTTCCATTCATTTTATTATTAATTTTGATATTTCATTTATGGAAAAATGTCATAACTGAGATTAATATAAAAATAAGATCATATAAATTTCAAATGATACTGATACTTGTAGGTACCCTTTTTCAGTTGAAACTGAAAAATCAAATTAATTTCTCCACACGTGTTTCGCAAAAATAAATCTATATCTCAAAAGGACATTTACGAAACTGAATGCGGCTTTTAACTAATTTTATATTTTAACAAATTAAATGTAAAAACCTATTATAATTAAAGAAATAAATAATTGTATTAAAAGTCAGTATTTAAGTTAAATACTAGACAAACTCAATCCACGTGACTTTTTTATACTTCCGGTCTTCCGTAGATTTGATTTACAGTTTTATTATTGACAAACTATATTTTTTTTTATATACTGTTGTTCGTTAGTTTGTAAAAAGCTTTGGAAATTATAATCTGTAAAATTATCTACTTAATAACAACATTCGTTAAATTTTACAAATTTTCCCCTAATTTTAGAAGAATTAACATTTAATGTAAAAATAAAATATTTCAGAAATAAGAAATAATTGTTTTAAAAATTCCTTTTTCATCGAAATATCATTTTGCTTTCAGACAATATTGTCCAAGTTCATTAAAGCAAATAAAAGCTTTTGAAATTAATATTTTTGTTTTGAGTTTTGTATGTTACAATCCAGAGACGATTTTCAGGTAGAGGTGGTCCAACCCCCCCCCAAAAAAAAAGACATGATTTGGTTTCCTCAAAGCCTTGTGCTTTTAACTAATATAATCACTAATCTTCTTAAAATTGAGTTTTCGTACAGTTAGTTAGAAGCGGGGTAATACACATGAAAAAATATTTCTGCCGTGACTTCAACAAAAAAAAAAAAAAAAAAAAAAAAACATTTATAAGTTCCATCATTTGTGAATAGTTTCTGAAAGTTTCATTAAAATCCGGCAATTATTTTTATTTTTGCAAGATTTTCCAAATCAATGTGTGTCATACAGAAAAAAAAGTGCTAAAATTTTATGTTATTTTACTAGTTCCGGTGATACAAAGAGAAAGGTTTTTTTTAATCAAAATTTAGAATGTTCTAAAAAGGAAAATTTTTTTTTTTTAAAAATTAAAATAAACTTTGATCTTTCCTCTCAATAATAACATAAGCATTTAGACGCTAAAATTTTGTTTTCGTCAAGTGTCTTTTTCATCCTGCTATATGCTCTGTTTTTAGCGATCTCATGAAGATACCTATGTTCCTACAACAGCAAATGGTAGCGTTTATCATTTGTCCAAGATGGATGAATAAAAATTATATCCAAAACAATTTAGTCTATATGCATAACAAAATTTAGTGCATTGCGTAGTTTAAAATGTAACCTTTTAAAGACTCTTTGCATATTCATTGATTTTCTCCTGAATGAAACAAAATTCAAATATTTATGTTTCATGAAAATAATTTTGAAAAATTATTCAAAAAAATAAAATGAAAATTCAAAAAAGTAAATGAAAGAATTTCCTTCAACTACATAAATATGTTTAGTGCCAACTTCAAATATTACGTTTTAAAGATTCACATTTATCTTATGACTTTTATGAGAATGAAAAAAAAATGTTTTGTTTCATGAAAATAATTTACCGAAATAAAATTAAAAGAAACACAAACAGAAAGAATTTCTTTTAACTTCATTTGTTAAGTATCATTTACAAATTTTCTATGCACTGTTGATTATCACTACAAAAAGTAATATCTGCAAAATATATTTAAATTATTTTTTTTTAAATTAATAAAAACAATCTTATTGAATAGTTTAAGAAGTTACTTAGCACAATATCAACATTTTAGAAGTCATGGCGCATTAGGATTATTGTCTTTAATTATAATCTTTCTTGTGCATACATAAGAAAAAACCCTGAAGTTCTTCTAAAGTAGACTTAAAACCCTCACTTTTTTTTTTAACTTGAGCAGGCATCTTGGATGTTAGGCAAAAAATATTAGGAAATTCGGTGTCGGTGGGTGCAGATTTCAATTTTTTGCTGGTGTTTTGGCATGTAAATGGCCCACATGAATAAATACATGTGCGTATGTATTAATGTTTTCTTTATATCGGAAACGTGTCACTTACACATGAAAATGACCCCCAGACGATGATTCCTGTGAATCTTTGACAAAGCTCCAACGAGACACTACATAACTGTAGCATACTCTGGTATATATGTGTCGGGACTTTTGACGTTGATGGTCGAAACTTATATCTATTACGCCATTTTTACAAAGCTTTTCATATTTCAAACCACCAGATGTTTTCATTTTTTGAAAGTTACAATAATAGAAATAAATATTTCGAACTTATCTGTGCGTTTCAATAAACAAATATCATGGATTAAAAAATCAACTGGGCGGTAAATCAGTTAATTAAAAATCGGAGCTCAGCGTTGCGTAGATTTTACTATCAATTCCTTACAAGAGGCTAGTCTTGAAAAAAATTGTCAAAGTTAGAGTTTCTGGCACTTTCATTGGTAAGACAATCAGGGAGAAGAAAAGAGATGGATAGACTGTATATAGTGTTAAAACAAAAGAATAAGAGAGAGTTATTCGAAATGAAATGATTTTGGAGACAACCGGGCAAATCTCGAACGTTCTAAGAAAAAGCAGCAAGGAAATACTGAATGCATATACAAATTTTGAAAAAAAAGATAGGTATGAGAAATTTTAAGCGCTGAAAGTTGCATCTAAAAAACATACACCCTTCATGAATTTTCTTGATTGCTCCTAGAAGATAAAACATTTCAATAGTAAAGTTTAGTCCCAAATCAAATTTGCTTATTCCGTTTTCAATCAATCTGCTATGTCCCAATTTAAATTTGACTATCCCATTTGGAATCTGCTACATTCCATTTGGAATTTGGCTGTTTCCTTATGAACTTGTTTAGTCCCAAATTGAACTTGAAATGGTATAGTTTTCATTAGAAAAAGAAGATTGGTTGGTTGATTTTGTTTAGCTGTATATCAACGTCTATGGTTATTTAATGCGAAATCGAAATGTTTTGAAAGCAATTGCCTGCCTTCAACTACAGATAAATAGGTGTTGTTGATATTTTAAATATTACTATAAACAGACATTGCTGGTATTTTTGTACTTTCATAGTGCTTTGTTTAGCGGTTCACTATTTGCCCATAGATGTGACCCTAACAGATGCTATCGCCCCGGTTCAGGATGGACTTGAGAACAACAGCTATTAAGGAGGTGGCTCTACACACCTCAAAACCTCCAATCTCCCGGTGTAGTTTATCGTCATACCCAGGACTTAGAGTTTTGCTTCGAGCGAGAAGAATCTGAAGAATCAGATAAATATGGTAGGTAGGATAGATAGAACAGACAGAGTTCCAAAATCTTTACCCGTGTTATTCTTATTGCATTTTTCATATTGACGAGCCATGGTGCCTTTCAACTTTTATGGACACGTTGCAGCTGTTGAACGCTTCAATGTACATTTACTGTGTCACTGCTTTTTAAGTACTTTAAAATGAATACTCCGACGACGCCACCACACGCCCAACATTACCTTTTTTTCATGGAGCTCATCTTTGGGGGGGGGGGTAAACTTATCCTTCTCTGTGGTATATTGCCGGATGTTAGTGTACTCCAAATATATTAACTGCCACGTATGATTAGTAGTTAGGATGCAATATCCGTCGTTATAATTGTTTTCCCCCCAACTCAACTAAAATTCAAACTAATATACATTTTAAATTTAATTCTATGAGCCGTGTCTCTTCAGGACGTTGGCGATCATAGCTCTCCATAATTTCCTGTCCTTTGTAGCACGTAATAAATTATCTTTTTCTCAAGCTCGTAAGGTAGGTTAATATATAGTTTCCTGTCTCTTGACTTCAATCTGTCCTGTGAGTGCCAAATTTTCTAAACCCTCTTTCCTCATGTGTCCTAGAAATTTCAGCTGTCTATTTTTGATAAGTGTTTTGCTTTTTCATTTTCTCTAAAACTTCGTCGTTGCTTACATGTTCATTCCATGGTATTCTCAGCATCCTTCTGCAGAACAAAATTTCTGTTGCTTCGAGTTTCTTGTGAGGAGATTATCCAGCATTCACTGCCATATGGGAGGACATTATATAACAGTTTAATATACTTTTGTCATTTAACTAAGGTAAATTCCCAATTCGATCTTATTTCTTTTTAAATCAATTCACTCCAAGCAAAACGATAATGCTCCTAAGACGCAAGGGGCTACTGTGAGTGAAAGAGAATGAGAAAAATTCAGAAGGAACCGGAAACTCCAAAAGGAAAGATAAACCTTTATTCTTCAAAAGGCCGGGGAGGAGTGTGAACCGGACGATAGGCGAACCTAACTACTCTTATAAAATTCATGGGTTTATTTTTAAACAGACTATTACTTTAAACGTTATATTTTTAGACGATACACTTGTTTGAGGAGACAAAGATTTTAGAAGGAACTGAAACCCCAATAATATATACATTTCAGAGTTTTGGCGGAAACGTTAAAATCAGAGTTGAAGTAGAATTTAGAAGGAACGGGAAACCTAATCTCAAACAAGATAGAAAGGAAAAGCCTCTACACTTGTTCAAAAGACCGGAGTGGTGTAGGAGTCGGACGATAGGTGAACCTATCTACTCCTAGTCAAGGACGAACCTCTGGTGATCAGCTTTCTAATCGTTAAAAATAAAATGTTCAAAGAGAAGGCATTGGTCGAAACAGTGTAACAACAACAACAAAAAAAGCAAAAAACAAAAACAAAAAACACAACAAAAAACCCCACAACAACCACAAAAAAACAACCACCACAAAAAAAAAACACAAAAAAAACAAGTGACGATATTCCTGTGAATTCATGACTAGATCCGATCATCTGAAACTGTTTAGAGAACAAGCAACATGTAGAAATGTACAAAACTGAACACCAGCGAAGTAAGCTGAGTCACCATATTAATCATGTTCGTAGGCTTACACAGATTTGACTCCTGTCCAATACTCTTTCTCCCCGAACTCTGCTCACAACTGATCTGCAGCAAATGACAACACGTGGAGTCTAATGCAACTTGGTTGGCTATAGATTATCACCTTTCCACATGAAGCGATAGATAGAATGACATGTTTAAAACCCCTTAATGGCGCATGAACTTAACAGGCAGGTTATTTGGAGATCGCATTAAAAAAAAAGAAAAAAAAAAAGATCTCTTTTAAGACATTTCTTTCTCGAAATTATTTTTTTTATTTTCGTTAGTTTTACATCTTATCATTGATAATGATCGGGATCGATACACGCTATCGTTTGAGCCCCAAATCGTTAATAAAGTCACAGCTAACGAGTAGATTGGAACTAGTATACAGCATTAAGGTGACGTATATGAAAGTCGGGCTCTTAAGGTGGTGGATGAAAGTTCAGATTTCCGGTTTCCGCGCAGTTTTTTTATCCTATCGACCAAACAACTTTTCAACCTCAAGTGTTAGAAAACGTATTAATAATAAAGATAAAGTCAAACCACCGCAGTAATAAGAAATTTTAATTTAATATGGTTTTTGAACAGTAGTATCTTAAAATAAGATGAAGGAAAATTAATATATTAGGTCATCACACATGGAATGGCGTACTTTATAGGAAATTAATAAAATACATTTGAAATGTTAAATAACTAATTTATTTAACTGAGATAGGCACCACGATGAATGAATGTTCTTCAACATCTAAATTCTTGATCCCATCTTTTAAAAAAAAAAATTCATCTTTTGATATGATAAACAGTTCAAATGCTTCGATTACCTCTTCCTTATTGGAGAAGGTTTTATTGAAAAGCTCAAAAAGTTTAAATAAGTGATAATCAGTAGAAGAGATATCAGGTATATATGGAGGATGAGACAAAATTTCATGATTCAGGCTATGCAGCGATTGATTGAAAAACATGCGGCCGTGCGTTGTCGCGCAGCAAAATTGGGCCATCCTTAATCACGAATCTAGGATGCTTCTTTCAATTTTTCGTGCACACACTCAATTTCTCCATAATACAAGGTTGCTGTTATTATTCTCCCTTGAGGCACGAATGAATAATGAATAACCCCTTTGAAAGACCTCCATATTCAGAGATACGGTATTACAGAATGGTTATTTGACTTAATACAATAATTCCTGTCAAACCGTGAAATGAAGGTCGTTCTAAACGGGTTCTCCTTCGGCTCCTTTATCACGAACGCTGTTGTTTCCCAAGGCTCTATCTTGGGCCCTACACTGTTCCTGATCTTCATCAATGACCTTCCCGATGTCATCAGTTTCCTAGTTGTTATCTACGCGGAAGACACTACTATTTACTCCTGCCTCAATAGTAAATCCGTTATCGTTGACAAAACTAACCTGGCTGATGATCTCGAAATGGACCTCCAATTTGTGGTTGACTGGAGTAGGAAATGGCTTGTAAACCTTAATGCCACCAAAACGAAACTGCTCTTCTTCACCCACCTCAGAGAACCCTTCCTGCCTCCTTGAGAGCGCCTCGATACGCCTGCTTGGTCTCACGCTATCCACTGACATGAGGTGGAATAAATACATTGAATCAATAGCTTCATCTGCCGCAAGAGACGAATATCAAGATGATAGGTCCTGATCTGGAATCTAGTCTACAATCGCTATTCCACAGACGTACCGTAGCCTCCCCCCGTCTCTAAAAGTATTTTCATGGCAATTCCGACGAGCTACTTTCGCTGGTTCCCGGACTGCATGAATTCAAGCGAGCTACCAGGCTGGCATTTCGGTCACACCCTTTTCCTGTCAAAACGGTTCCTCCTTCTCCCGCCTGTGGAACTCCCTCTTACTTGCTTCCCCGATAACTATAATCTTCAAATATTCGAGTGTAATGGCAATCGACATCTGACACCCTGATCTTGTTTCCGTCCTTCTCTGTATCCTTTCCTCAAACACGCCTCTTCATTCTTGTTCTAAATCCTCTGTAAGCCCTTGCGTGTTAATAGCACTCCCGCCTTGCTTGGGGTGAATTGCCTTCATAAATAAATAATTCATGAATAAATAATAATAATTCATAAATAAATAATAAAAAATAAATAATAAACAGTAACCATTAACTTTTTACGGCCCGGCGGAGGTTTTGCGTATTGTTTTAGTGATTCATTTGTATGTAACCACTGGCCTAATCTCATACTGTTCTCAAAGAGTATTCATTTCTCATCGCATGTAATGATTCGATACAAAAATATTTCTCAGTTTGTACCCATACAGTAACATTACTCGACATTGTAATCATTTTCATTGGGCATATGAGTAACAATATATTGAAAGAAAAATTATCTAGTAGGCAAAAAAGTCAGGAATATGTTTATAGTATTTACATTATGATCATAACTACTGGCAGTTACTATAGTGGTTTTATAACTCAAAAATAATCCCTTCTCATCTACAGACAATCTGCTTTAACGGACCACCTATCCACCCTATTAGTCCGCTGATGAGAGGTTCGTCTGTACTGTACTATACTGTACACTCAGAACTCCTTGTTGAAATGAGAGGTTGTCACGTATGCTATAAAATATAGTAATTTATAAGAGTGCCGTTGAACGTGTTTTGCAAATAAGGGGCACAATGTATTGAAGATTCTAATTCATTGCTATTGAGCAATGACTTAACTACCGGGAAATTTACCATCCTTAACATTTATAGCGCTGTGCCTTACTAAAGAGGGCCTATTCACTCAAGACAGCTCACGTGTATAAAAGAGTTCGGTATTATTGGCCACGCCTTGCGACACATTCAAATCCACATAAACGTTTTATGAATTATTGGAAAGACTGCAGGAAGAACGAAAGAAAATTATTAAATGTTACAATTTGTTAATTATCCTAAAGTTAAAAAGATAAAAAAAGTAATTTTCTAAGTTAACCAAATTTTTATACGTTTATTTCTAAGCGAAAAAATGTTAACTCATTTAAATATAAGAAAAACATGACATTCTATAGCAAATATTATTTGTAAGTCACCAGTATTTAGTTTATGCAATTATTATGACTGTTTGTATGTAAATGGCCGTTACAATTTTATACTTAAGTTTTCTGAGGTAGTTACGCTTTCTGAACAAGAAAGCTACATAATATTTAGCGGAATTAAGATTGTGCTAGGCAGAGGTGATATAGGAAGCACGGACATATAGGAAAAAAAAAATTTTAAAAATGCACGTCTAAAAAGGGGAGGGCTGAAAAAAAAACTCAAAGCGACAAACTTACCGGCTGGTTGTTATCGAGATGTATAAAAGATTTAAAAGTTAATAGGGATGGAAAAAAGGATAAAATTTGTGATACAGTAAAATTATTCAATATTTATATTTCTGAGAAAAGGTATAATTATTTACGCTATTTACATTGTTCGGACTTTTGTCCTCATTGTCATATTCACAACGTTTCGGCCGTTGTAACATTCCGGCCTTCTTAAGGTGATCGGAATTCCGAACTGAACCCTTTATTTCGTCCACCGGGTTAGATTGTTCTAGTTCTACGTGCCATGCCTCTTCAGAATGTCTCAGAATCTCCCTTTAACTCAACTAAGTTTTTGTTCACCTCTGCTTTAGCCAGGTATTGAACTCACAGGATCCACCAAAAAAAAAAAATGTCGCTGTCATTAGCTATCGCTTCTCAAAGATATATTGACTACTTGAAATCTTTGAAACAAAAATTTTAAAATGAACATTCATTCATAAATTGGCTTGTTATAATTAAGGAAAGTTTTACAAATAGATGCCAACTTGCCAAGTAAAATGCAAATTTCAACCTTTTCTGCACGATATAAGATGATATTCCTAAACAGAACTATTTTTGATATAAAAAAAAAAAAAAAAAAAAAAAAAAATCAAAACAATCCTCGAAGAACAGTAATAAAGGACAGTTAATTAATGAAATAATTTTTTTAAGAATCAATATGCAAAAGTTAAACCTGAAGAGTGATATTGCCTAGAAGTAGATAATATATAATACAGATATTGAGCTTTCAGTGTGTAAATTATAGCAGCAATATTCTATGCATGGGGGAATGGATGATTTATAGATATGCAAGATAGATTCTGGAGAGAAAAATTGTTTCGTCTATTACAGTGAACAGACTTTCTTAGCAGCTGACTAAGCAATGGATTCAATATAGTAGTTTCAGATTTTTAACGAAAATTTTAGACGTACTAGGAATGATTAATGTAAAAAATTTTTTTAAAAATACAATTTTCGTTAAAAATCTTTTTTTGAATCAATAAAATTGACAGAAAATCGATCGTCAGCCATTTTGTTTCACTTTTGTTTACAAAAGTTCTCCGTTTAAAATTCTATTAAAAAAAATCAATTTTTCCAAATTTAATTTAAGAAAATTAGAAATTACAAAGTTTTCTTAATATATTTTTGAAGCAAACATTACTTTCTGTGATGAAAAAAAAAAAGAAGTACTTTAAAATAAGAGAGCCGGTCTAAACAGGTGTTGATTGACATGTAACATGTCAGGACTTCATCACGTACTGGCATCTTACGTGAGGAAAAGTTATCGTATGGAAGGTCAGAAGTGACATAATTTAGCTTTAAGTGAACCAACTTATTTACCTTGTTATTTTTAAGGAAAACTATAAGCGCTCTAATGTTTTGTTTTTTGGTACTTCGCTTTCACATTTACAAGGCTTTATGGAAAAATATAAAAAAAAAAAAAAAAAAAAAAGACATGAATAACGAGATAAAATTTCATAAGAAAAAAGGTACCTAATTAATTAGTTACCTTTCTTATGAAATATTATCGGTAGGGTATATTTTATGTACATTTATTACATTTTACAATATTATTTAGATTGCCACTCATTTTATTAATTTTGATATTTAATTCATGGAAAAATGACATAATATAAACCTATGGCCATATAAATTGCATGAGATTTATACTTTGTAAGTACGCTTACAAGTTGAAATGCTATACATTTCTCTTTAAATTTTTTAATCTTAAGTTATGACAATATTGAAAAGGAATTTTTTCTAACAATTACATAATCATATACACTATTTTATTTTATTTTTCATAGCCAAGTAAGAAATTCAATGCAACTGGTATAAGACTTTCATGAAATTTTTCGCCCAATGTAAAAAAAATGTAAAGGTCGTTAACAGTGCCGAAAAACATTTATATACAAAATCAAATCAAGAGAAGATTTTATTGTAAAAGGCAAGGAACAGTAAGATTTTTTACTAACTTGTGACCCGTTCATTGTAAAGAGCTTTTACAGATGTCCAGATCTATTTAACAATTTCCACTAATTTTACAATATTTAACAACTTTAATGTATAAATAATAAATTTAAGAAATAACAATTTTTAAAATTCATTTTTCATTGAAATTGTTTTTTTGCCTTCAGAGAATATTATGCATATTCATAAAAGCAACTAAAAACATTTGAAATTAAATATCTTTTTTTTATTGAGTTTCGTATGTTACAATTCAGAGCTGATTTTAGGTAGATGAGGTCCAACAAACAAAACACACAACACAAAAACAAACAAACAACAAAAACAAAAACCAAACAAACAAACAACAAAAACAAAAACCAAACAAACAAACAACAAAAACAAAAACCAAACAAACAAACAACAAAAACAAAAACCAAACAAACAAACAACAAAAAACAAACAAACAAACAAAAAAACAAAAAAAAAAAACCAAACAAACAAAAACAAACAAACAAAAACAAACAAACAAACAAAACAAAAACAAACAAACAAACAAAAAAAACAAACAAAAAACAACAAAAAAAAAAAAACAAACAAAAAAAACAAAAACAACAAAAACAAAAAAAAACAAACAAACAAAAAAAAAAAAAAAAAACAAAAACAAAAAAAAAAAAACAAAAAAACAAAAAAACAAAAAAAACAAAAAAAACAACAAAAAAAAAACAAACAACAAAAAAAAACAAACAAACAACAAAAAAAAAAAAACAAACAAAAAAAAAACAAACAAACAACAAAAAAAAAAAAAAAACAAAAAAAACAACAAAAAAAAAAAAAAAACAAAAAAAAAACAACAAAAAAAAACAAACAACAAAAAAAAAACAAACTTAACTAATATAATGACTTGCATGTTTCAGCATTGAATTTCTAGTTTTCATAATTTATGGGACATAATTTATGCCATGGCTTAAACATTTACAATAATTTCCATCATTCCTGAATAGTTTCTGAAAGTTTTAAAATCCGACAATTACCTCCATTTTTGCAAGATTTTCAAAATTAATGTATCATTAAAAAAATTCAATAAAGTTTCCTGTTATTTAGTATTTTCGCTGGCGAAGAGAAAGGTGTTTTTTTTTTATATAAAAATGTTAGAATATTATGAAAGACGGAAATTTAAAAAAATATTTTCCTTTTAATAGTAACAAACATTATGACGATAAAATTTTGTTTTCAACTTTAAAACCGTTTTTATTATGCTATACTTATTTTCCAGCGATCTCATGGACATAATCCCCCAGCGAGAGAGAGAGAGAGCGAGAAAGAGAGAGAGAGCGAGAGACCAAAAATTGTTAATTTGATTGAATTTTGTTTTTTCTAGCCCCAAATCAACTTTACATAGGTCAATTTTGAAAAGGTGTATCAAATTAAACTTGGAACTTATAACATCAATTTCAATAAGATTCCAATGGCATTTTTGGGAAGAAGACAGAAAATGTAAGTGTCAAGAACTGATAATCTAATACTACATCATTAAACTTGTACGATCTTCCGCCGATTACAACTGGGAAAATAATTTGGAGTTCGGGCAAAATTAGACAAATTCTGAAACCCTGTGACTATCTAGTCATATTTTACACATATCACTTGCGGAAATATCCCCAAAATACCAAATGTCCGCTGCGCAAGCAATACGGTCAACTTCAGATGTACTGACGATAATTGCGGAAAGAGACTGTCGTGCTCTAGATAAAAACTGAAGCCCGGGTTGTAGCTTTGGACATCTCGAAAGTCTTTGACTGGGTCTGGCATTCAGGTTTTCTACACAAGCTGAAAAGTTACGTTATCTCTAGGCACACTTTTGAGCTGATCCAGTTGCTCCTACCAAATCGTGAAATGAAAGTTGTCCTGAGCGGTCACTCGACTACATTCTTTCGTACTAACGTGACTGTTTCCCAGGGCTCCATTCTTGGTTCTAAACTTGTTAATCTTATCTAAAAGAAAAACCTGTAGTTCCAACAAATAATTTATTTCATGGAAATATTTCAACTAGCTATTGCTAGCCTTGGTCACTTTAGTTTGAGTAAAACAAAGCAAAGAAACTAAAAACGCTTAAGAATTTAAATCTATGAAAAAACCGAGTTGATTGTTTTACTCAAAGGATTGGCCAAGGCTAGCAACAGTTTGTTGAAATATTTCCATGAAATAAATCATTTGTTGGAAGTACAAGTTTTTCTTTTAATTATGCAACTACCAACGGAGACAAGCATCCAAATTTTGTTTATAATCTTCAATAACGTCCTTCCCAATGACATTAGCTCTCAACTTGGCATCTACGCTTATGACACTACCATTTACTTCTGCCTCGATAAGGCTGATCAGTCCGACAAGGTCAAAATGGGAGCTGATGTACAAAACGATCCCAAAACCGCTGTTAACTGGGGCAAAATATGCCTCGTCACTTTTAACGCCCCCGAAACTAAACTTCTCTACTAATCATCTGAGAGAGCCTTCCTTACCTTCCATCAGCATAGAAGATACTACCCTCCAGGATAGTGACTCGTTGTGCCTTCTCGAGATAACGTTCCCAGCTGACAGGAAATGGAAAGACTATATCGAATCCATTGCTTGGTCAGCTGCTAAGAAAGTCGGTTCACTGTATCAGACGAGACAGTTTTTCTCTCCAGAATCTATCTTGCATATCTATAAATCATCCATTCGCCCAGGCTTAGAATATTGCTGATATATATTGTCCAGTACCCCAGCGATTTACCTGAAGCTCCTTGATAAGATCCAAAGAAGAATCAGCCATGTTTTTGATCCTGATCTGGTTGCTCGACTTCAGTCACTTGCCCACCGCCGTAAGGACGCCTCTGAGCTTTTTTTTTTCTAACTACACACACACACACACACAAATACTTTCATGGTAACTGTTTGGATGAGCTCTTTGCTATCGTACCTGAAAATGTACGAGTTTGAGCGAAATACTAGATCGCATCAATATATACAGTTGATGTAGCTGTAACTACTTCTAGTTTCTGAAGTAGTCCTTAAAACTGACATGATTTGGCAAAGAAAAAAAAAAGAAAAAAAAGAAAATTGGACAACAGCTGATTTTAAACTATCCACAGTCAACATTAGCAAAATTCCAATATTGTGAAACTTGATACAAGTTGATCTTTAGTTCCATAAAGCGTGAAAGCTGAACCCGAGCTGCTGCTGCTGCTACAACGAGTATCTTCTGCGCGAATGTCCCTTCAGGATTTTTGCGGTCAGAGTTCTCCACAACTTCTATAAATAGTTTCTATAAATACTTTCATGGTAATTGTTCTGATGAGCTCTTCGTTATGGTACAGACTTTTTGAGTTTAAACGCAGTACTAGACTGACGTCAAGATCTCATCAATTTACAGTTGAGCTGGCGAGATGTAGCCGTAAATTCTATGCTAACAGTTTTTCTCGCACTTATCGATTGTGGAACTTTTCTTCCGGCTACATGCTTTAATCTGCAAGAATTAAAATGCAGTGCCAATCGCTATCTACTTTCCACCCGATTGCTCTTTTCTCTAACTCATTACTAATGTTTCTAATTCCTCCACACACTGTAACCCCCTGCGTGTTAGTGGATATACTGCCTTGCTTGGGAGATGACATTGATTCGGGAAAAAAAAAAAAAAAAGATGGATTTTAGTCATCTATTAAAAGCCAGTTTTTCAAGTCAGAGTCACGGGCTTAATTATTCAAACAGTATCATGCACAAAAACACACACACGGTTTGAGTCAGACATATCGTTGAGATAGTTGGACTTTAGTAACTCAAAAACAAGCCGACATTTTTCAATATCAAGAAACCAGCACAAAAAATTAAAAAACCGCTATTAGAGGGCAGAAAAATACTTAATTACTTTGTAGAAAAGCAACTACAGAGAAGGAAAAAGTCATCGATAGCCATTATAATCTATATTATTTGTAACTCCACCTACTGGGAGAGAGACATGGGTGAGTTACCTAGATGACTATTAGAGCGTTTAACTTGAATATCAATAATATAATCAGGTTTGGCTTTCTTCAACAACGTCCAATAGTAGGTCAGAGATAAAATTCAACATTTCTTACTGGCTTTGTTTCAGTGCAAACTATCAAAAAAAAGTTATTACTTTAACGGTAATATAAAGTAATTACAAAACAACCTTTCATTTATTGCGTCCCTTTAGGACGTGGACGTTCGTAGCGATCCACAACCTCCTATTCTTTGTAGCCCTTAGTAAGGCTTGACTTAGTTATCCCTCCTAATCCTTGTTCTAACACAAGCTCATTAGGTAGGTTATTCGCTGCTTCCCTGTCATACCTGCATTCAATATGCCTCGCGAGTGTCAAATTCTCTAAGCCCATACTGTCTCGGATTTTAAGCATCCTTTTTGTTTCCATTTCCCTTAAAATTGTATCGTTACATGTTCAAGTCCATGGAATTCTCAGTATCTGTCTTTAGAATCATATTTCGGTTGTCTCAAGTTTCTTTTCCATCCACGGGCCCATATACCTATAGGGGTGCATGGCTGCGCAGTTAGGGGCTCCAATAAACCCCAGAAAGATTTCTCGTGACGAATCAGCAAATGAACTATGAATGATTAGAAGCAAAGCTGTCCGAAGGCGTGTGAGATACTTTTAGAACCGCCTCATCAAGCCCCTAAGAGGACGAGAATCGTGCACAACATCCTTCTGTAGAACCATATTTCTGTTGCTTCAAGCCTTCACCTGTAAAGAGACGGTTTTTCTCTTGAAACCGCTATCAACTAGTTTCACTTCTCGGCAATGGTAGCGATACAAAGCGTGGATTAGAATTTCAATAAAACTAAACATGAAATTTATTCTTTTTTTGAGAAATTACAAAAATATTAAACGCTATTGAGATTTTAATATTTGCAACATTTTAAAAAGATAATAGTATTAGTACTAATGCAATGTAATATTTATAAATTTATATATGAACATTTTTTATTCACAAATTTATACCCATTTACTAAATTATTAAAATATGTGAAGAACTTTTAAAGAAATAAATTTAAAGTTCGAATCGATTGACAATCAGCCAATGTTTTGCCAAACATTACAATGCATAATAGTGTAAATAAACAAACTAATACATCCACTAAGCCAATGTTTAGCGACCGAAAGATTAACCAAGATGAGATATCTCTAGGGAGTGGAATATGAACAATCAGGGATAACTTTAAAATTCCTTGAAGTTTATTCAGATCTGAAGAACGCCAGATGTCATAATGGTCGAAACGTTGTGATACTAACAAAGATAAGCACCTTAGACTAAGTTAATTCTTTTCATCCCCAGAATTCAATCAAAAAAAGGAGTGTTTCTGAACACACGAATTGATACAATTTTTCTATTGTATCAAAATGAAATTTCATATAGGCATTGTGCTGATAGTTACAACCCAAGACATGTCTATCAATCTCATTCTCTAGCCATTCTCTCTACGCATCTATCAACCTCTCATTCTCTAACAATCTAACCCTCGCCAATGCAACTTAAACTCCTATTTGTACTCTTATCTCCCAAATGCCACCCCCAATTGATCTACCCTCACCCGAGGCAAACAGATGAGAGAACTGTACCGAAACAGGCCCGATCATGTGTTATTGAACGACATATCAGTTTGAAACGGAGTCCAAAACTAGAAAGAGTTAACGAATCACTTTTCATTGGGACAAAGAAAAAAAAAAAAAAAAACTCCAATCATTCGTCGCTATTTAAAACGTACAAAGATAATATTTAAACGAGCCAGTCTTAACTGCCGCTGACAACAAGATAAACGTTTTTACTAAATTAAAATAAAGTTGATGTTAATCTCTGGGCGTTTATGAACAAGTGGGGAGCAAATAAAACGAAGTGCGCAAAATGTTGACATCTGTGTAGGCAGGTGAACTTGGATTTTACTAGTACGACATTGGCAGAAAGTAGTTAATGACTTACGTCCCGTCATGAATATCAATGACGGATTTCTTTTTGGATATCCAGTTATAAAAGATAAGACTATATTGCCGTGGGTAGTGTAAAATGAAGAACACGAGACATTCATGATACAACTGAGACGTGCTCTCTGAAAGGTGAAGACCCAATCACCAGCGTAATGTAATATCTGAAGAGATTCTTGACGTGAAATCAACCCATTTATGCATCGTGTCCAACGAGATGGCCGTAGTTTTTATTAGCTCCGTGCACCAAGCACAATACATGAACTTTTCGTTATGGTAGAAAAATATTATAGTCTAATGCAATGTTTCTCAACTGGTGTTCCCCAGAACCCTAGGGTTCCGCAAGAGGTTATCAAGGATTCCACAATAAAAGGTGATTAATAAGGTAATGCATGTTTGAGTCATCAAAAATTATATCCGTAATTTTTACTATACAGGAGGTTCCTAAAGTCTGGACACAAGAAATTAAATTTTCAGCAACATGTTACTGAAATGAAATATAAACAACTTCTTCAATGTGATTTCTATCATTTGCGATGCAGAAGGTACATACTCTTTTCGCGGTTCACGTGAATTCGATGCAATAAATTCAGTGGCGTCAATTTTAGCACTTTCACTCCTTACGCGTTCAGTCAAGTGTGCTGAATATGATTTTCATTGAGTACATACACTTTCTCCTTTAACATACCCACCAAATAAAGCATCAATTATTTCTTTCGATAAAATCCTGTCAAATCTGTAGAGTTAAAAATATATAGTTAATGAGATTTCCTATTTGTCCCGACTTTAGGGACATCCTATCTATGTAAGAAATATTGTTGGAAAATCTTTGGCTATTATAATAAAGGTTTCAACCTCTTATATTATTCAAAATTATAATAAATCATAGGGAATATATTTAGCAATGTCGATATGGCGTCAGTGTGAAACTGTTTTCATTGCTTAGTGGGCAGGACCTGTACTTGGTGGATTCGTGTATCATTGAGTGACTCACTCAAGTATAGGATGCATGCACGATGTCCATATATTACGTTTGCTACGTGAACTACGATAAATATATTAAAGAGATATTAATAATATTATATAATCGTTTTTATGCAGGGACATGAAAACTATTTCAAGACTTCAACAAGGATAAAAAGATAGAGAAACGTTGGTCTAATGTATTAAAGATTGGGACCCAAAGCTGATTAAGACCATGTACATCTAGTTGAACGTCACGCATAAATGAATTTCTTACCAGCCGTTACCCAAAGTTGAGGGTTACTCTAAAGTACCTAATACAAAAGTGTTTTTAATAAAGTGTGTGTATGGGGGCTTGAAGGGTTTTACAGTCATCGATATCTGGAAAGTCGTTTTTCAGGAGTGTTCTCGTACAAACCCGTGTTCTTATTTGTTCAACTGATATCACATTTTTTTCGCGATTGTAGAAAGGCCAATATTCGGGTATTTGATTTTCTGAAAAAGATCGGTATTATTGGATTTTGAGTTGAAGTTGCGGCCAAATTTAATAAAGAAGCAAAATAAACGAAATGGAGAATAAATATTAAGCAGTCCGAAAAATTGACAGATGATTTGGCGACAAGAAAAAAAAAAGATTGGGCAACAGCTGATTTATTAGAATGTGAAATTTGATACAAGTTGATCTTTAGATCCATCAGGCGTGAAAGCCTGAAACTGAGCTGCTGCTGCTACAGCGAGTATCTTCTGTGTGCCGTGTCCCTTCAGGGCTTTGGCGATCAGGGTTTTCCACAACTTCTATAAATAATTTATATAAATACTTTCATGGTAATTGTTCGAATGAGCTCTTCGCTATGGTACACAGAGTTTTTTTGTTTTTTTTTTAAATTTAAGCGCAGTACTAGACTGGTGGTGTCGAGATCTCATTAATTTATAGTTGAGCTGGCTAGATGTAACCGTAAATTCTATGCTAACAGTTTCTTTTTGGCACTTATCGATTGTGAAACTTCCGGCTACATGCTTTCCAGCCAACTTTAATCTGCCAAAATTTAGATGCAATGTCAATCACTATCTACTCTCCTCCTGATTACTCTTTCTTCTTCCCGCTCATTAATGTTTCTGTTCCTAGTTCTTCCACACCCTGTAGCCCATTGCGTCTTAGTGGCTTTACTGCCTTGCATGGAGTAATATTGTCCCGAGTCATCCATTCACTCAAGCTCACAAGATGGGTTATGCGCTGTTTTCCACTTCCATCTATCCTGTGAGTATAAAATTTTTCAAGCCCTCTTTCCTCAATGTGCCCTGAATTTAAACTGTCTCCGTGATGTTAAGTACAAGTGTTCTTTTTGTTTCCATTGTCTCTAGAACTTCGTCGTTGCTCACATGTTCGGTTCATGGCATTCTCGGCATACTTCTGTAGAACCACATTTCTTTTGCTTCGAGTTTCCATCTGTGAGGAGAATGTCAAGCATACCATTCTGGAGAGGAGGACCGATATAGTTGTATGCAACACGAATAACAGGAAAAAATATGGAACTAGTATGGTCTGTTTTTAACCACGTCTGCCATATTCACCTGGCTTTGCACCGACCGATTATTATCTTTGCAGATTGCTGCACAACACATTGATAGGGAGAACTTTATCTAATGAAAACCAATTTAAAGAATTCGAAAATTTCATATGAAAACCTTTTATTCATAAGGTTCTGAAGAGCAGCGTGTTAAGTGGCAACGAGTTATTGCAAAATAATGGTGATTATGTAAGCGAATAAAATAAGTGTACCTTGTTTTGAAGAAACGTAAATTATTTTGACTCAATCTTATATATACACACACATAAAATATAAATGAAACGAGATTTCCAGTTTTAGTATCGTTTAATTTTTGCATGAATGAAGAAAGCACAGCTGACTAAAGAGTTGTAATATTCAGAATTCTTTAAAGACTGCTTAAATAACAAATCAAGCAAACAACACTTTGAAAAAGTATAATCCAATGCAAACAAACAAAAACAAGAAACAAAACAAGAAACAAACAAGAAACAAACAAGAAACAAACAAAAAAAAAAAAAAACAAAAAAAAAAAAAACAGCAAAACAAAAAAAAACAAACAAAAAAAAAAACAAACAAAAAAACAAAAACAAAAAAAAAAACAAGAAACAAACAAAAAAACAAGAAACAAAAAAAAAACAAAAAAACAAAAAAGCCAAAAAAAACAAAAAAACAAAAAAACAAAAAAAAACAAAAAAAAAAAAAACAAACAAAAAAAAAAAAAACAAAAAACAAAAAACAAAAAAAAAGCCAAAAAACAAAAAAACAAAAAAAAAAAAAAAAAACAAAAAAACAAACAAACAAAAAAAAAAAGAAAACAAGAAACAAAAAAAAAACAAAAAAAAAAAAAAAAAAAACAAAAAAAAAAAAAAAACAAAAAAAAACAAAAAAAAAAAAAACAAACAAAAAACAAAAAAAAACAAAAAAAAAACAAAAAAAAAAACAAACAAAACAACAAAAAAAAAAAGAAACAAACAAAAAACAACAAAAAACAAAAGAACAAAAAAAAACATAAAAAAAGCCAAATAAAAAAAACAAAAAAAAGCCAACAAAAAAAACAAACAAAAAAAAGCCAACAAAAAAACATACAAAAAAAAGCCAACAAAAAAACATACAAAAAAAAGCCAACAAAAAAACATACAAAAAAAAGCCAACAAAAAAACATACAAAAAAAAGCCAACAAAAAAACATACAAAAAAAAAAGCAACAAAAAAAGCCAAAAAACATACAAAAAAAAAAAAAGCCAACAAAAAACATAAAAAAAAAAAGCCAAAAAAAAAAGCCAAAAGCCAAAAAAACAAAAAAACATACAAAAAGCCAACAAAAAAAAAGCCAAAAAAAAAACAAAAAAAAAGCCAACAAAAAAAACAAAAAACCAAAAAAACAAAAACAAAAACAAAAAAAGCCAAAAGCAAAACAAAAACAAAAAAAGCCAGCAAAAAACAAAAAACAAAAAAAAACAAAAAGCCAGCAAAACAAAAACAAAAAAGCCAGCAAAACAAAAACAAAAAAGCCAGCAAAACAAAAACAAAAAAGCCAGCAAAACAAACAAAAGCCAGCAAAACAAACCAACAAACAAAAAAAAAAACAAAAAAAAGCCAAAAAAAAAAAGCCAGCAAAAAAAAAAAAAAAAACCCAAACAAAAAAAAAAAACAAAAAAAAAAAAAAACAAAAAAAAAACAGCAAACAAAAAAAAAAACCCAGCAAATAAACAAACAAGCATACAAATAAAAGCCAGCATCCAAGGATACAAACATTGTGTCACTGGATGCCAGTTATGTTGGTGAGCGTCTGATAGTAAACAGCTGTTATACCCATTGTCGATCTTGACTTTGGCCAGTCAATGAAGGAAATGATAATCTGATTGTGTTAAACATTTTAGCTGCAACTGAATACGAAAATTATATTGATATACGATATATCGCCCTGTCCCGATAATTAGTGGGGAGGCGTGAAAAAAAAAATCGATAGTGTACGAAATCTTACGGTAATTAGCTTAGATGTTATCTGAAACCTTTTCCGATTTGAATCTCGTCAAAAAGAGAAGCAGACTTTATACATTCCGAAAGCGACGGAGATTTTATATGAACACGAGTAGTACGATTCCTTGAACTGGAATAATGTCAGGAGGCCTGAGACAGCGGAGAGTTTATCAGCACGGAAAAAAGGAATCTACCTAATTGTTCGAATCTCGGTTAAGGGTACTTCTGGTTGCCTGGAAATTAAAAGGCAAGTTACGAATATACACCTCTGCGTCCCCCCATTGTCAGATACCTTGGTAAAAAAAGGCCTCGTTGCTGACATGCCACGATGGCTGATGAAGGACGTGACGAGTAGTTAGGCAAATCAATGTTCCTAAATTAACATTGCCTAGAGAGCAGCAACTGTTTCAACCGGAGACAATCGGAAACTACAAAAGATTACATTATAAGGCCATAAAAAAAACAAACAAACAAAACGTTGTTAGTATATGATTTCATTAATAAATATCCATTATTAAGTCGTCTAGCATGAAGAGAGGAACAGGTTGTTTACATATGGTAATAATGGTCTGGTCATTCTATCTAACGGAACCAAATAATAATAATAATAATAATAATAAAAAAGATCAAACATTTACATATAGTCTCAGATATCATTAAGAGAATGTATCAGCGTGGGAAGCGAGTTCCGGTCCAGTCTGCAGCGTTCACTTTCGATGATACTTGCCATGAGAAAGGAATGACTTCATTTCTCCCCTACCCACCTCAGCTATACATGTTGTGTAGCAATAGCAGTGTAGATTGGGCTATCTATACTTCGATGGATGTCAAAACAGTTCATCAAAAAGATGAAAAGGTAACAGTGAAAGGCTATGACCGACTACGTCCTGAAGGGACATGACGTTAAAAAAGGTTGGAGGTGGGGCATTAAGCTTGTCCGTACGTACACGGACAACTACAGGGGACGTAATCCCTTTAGCCTTTAACGGAAAGCAGGGTTGCACCGGAATCTAACGATGATTTTATTGAAGAGGCGTAGGAAGGAGAAAAATAAAACAGAGATTCAGGGCCACAGTAGTAAGAATAGTAAGCAGAACTGGTACGTACTAGCCACGCCCCACCAAACTGGGGGGACCTGATAGTGCATTGTGATCCTGGCTATGCTATCAACATTTGCTTTTTCTGCCTACATTTACATACATCACAAATTAAACTAAGCACAACTGATTAGGTACCTCCACGAGATCACTAAAAAAAAAAAAAAAAAAAAAAAAAAAGCATAGCATAATGAAAAAGACGTCAAACTTGACGAAAAAATTTTATCGTCGAAATGTTGATGCTATTGAAAAGAGGAAAGATCAAAGTATTTTAGCGGCATTCTTTAATCGTTCCAGGCACGTCCAAAATTTGTTAAAAATCTTGTCAGCAAAATTGACAGATGGCAACCATTTTTCCCCCATTTTATAAAAAAATGAAAATCAGTTTGAAATTTTTAAAAATATTTTTTTTAAATATCAATTATTTTTTCAAAACTTATTTTTTTAGAAAATCAGAAATTATGTTTATTTAAAATATTTTGAACCAAGTTTAACTTAGCTTTTGTGCCTAAAAGATGTAATTTGAAAATAAAACAGACCAGGTCATAAACTTTCGCGTCACTTGACAGGTGATGAATGACATATTGATGGATTCCGTGAGGCTAATTTGTTCAACGGAAGTGAAATTATTTACATTTAAGTGGACAAATTATTTACCTCGTTATTTTTAAGGAAAACTTTCAGAGCTCTAATTTTGTTTGTACTTAGCTTTCACCATTACGATGCTTTATGGAAAATATAAAGAAATTAAAATAATACTGTTAAGAGTTAGATTAAATTTCATAAGAAAGGTATCTAATTAATTTATAGGTACCTTTTTTATGAAATTTTATCAGAAGTGTTCATAAAAATTTTTATGTACATTTACTGTGTTATTTGTATTTCCATTCATTTTATTAATTTTGATATTTCATTTATGGAAAAAATGCCATAACTGAGATTGTTATAAAAATAACATTATATAAATTTCATAAGATGATACTGATACTTTTAGGTACCCTTCTGAAAAATCAAAAACTTCACGTGTTTCTCAAAAGTAAAGGCCTTAACAGCGGAGAACAATGCTTAACTGAAATAACGCAACTTAATTGTATTCTGGTTGGTCTTCCGTACTTTATAATTAGAGCCCAATTATAAACACAAAATAACATTTCTTGATTACTGCGGGTCTTCTGATCAGTCAAAACGATACAATTCTTAAGGACACTTACGAAAGTGGATGCGGCTTTTATCTAATTTTATAATATTTTAACAACTTGAATGTAAAAATCTATTATAATTAAAAAATAAATAATTGTATTAAAAATTCATTTTTCAACGAAAAAATGTTTTGCTTTCAGAAAATATTGTGCATATTCATAAAAATAACTAAAAGCATTTGAAATGAAATAATATCTTTGTTTTACTGAGTTTTGTATGTTACAGTTCAGAGCTGATTTTCAGGTGCGAGGGGAGTCCAACGGGGGGAGTCCAATTAAAAAAAAAAAAAAAAAACAACAAAATACGATTTGCATTCCTCAAAGACTTGTGTTTTTAACTATTGTAATTACTGAAGTGGACTCGATTGAATTTCTAGAGTTTTCATAAAATTAGTTAGAGGGGCGGAGTAATAAATATAAAAAAGATATTTCTGCCATGACTTTAATAAATGAAAACATTTATAATTTCGATCATCTGTGATCTTTTTATTTTTGCAAGATTTTTCAAAATGTGCCATACAAAAAAAAAAAAAAAAAAAAAAAAAAAAAGAAAAAAGTGCTAAAAATTATGTTATTTTACTAGTTCCGGTGATACAAAGAACAAAGAGAAACAAGGATTTTTTTAAACCAAAATTCAGATTGTTCTAAAAAGAAGGAAACATTTTAAAAAAATAATTAGGATAAACTGATCTTTCTCTTAATAATAAACAGACGATAAAAATTTTGTTTTCGTCAAGTTTGGCATCTTTTTCATAATGCTATGCTCTTTTTTTTTTAGTGATCTCGTGGAGGTATCTAACTATTAAAAGAATTTTTTTCGGATTTTAATATCAACAGGGTCTTTTTCTTGACGAAATCTATGAAGTTGTTTTGCTCGTGCTAAATCTCGAAAAATATATAAAATTCACTATTTTTATCCATAAAATTACTCAAGTTTTAACAAGAGAAATTTTAAGTTGATATTAAAAATTGCCGCAAAGCATTGATCTATTTGAAATGATATTATCTATTATGACATGACTAATTTTTTTTTTAAATTTTTTGTATTTATTTTCAGTTTTTTCTAACTGAATTGTTTACCTATATTTGTGTATGATCCATTATTGTACATAATGGAGTTACAATAAAATTTGTATTTTATATGAATACTACCTTATAAAAATTGTCGAATGGCGGGAGCGTATCAGATTCGGAGAGAAGAGGCAGGAGACCCTTGCACAACAGATCATAAGTAGTAATATTTGCTAAGACCTGCCTGAATATATTTCCCTTAAAGTATATGACAAAGTAGGAAATGTTTTTTTGTTTGACGCGTTTTGTCAGGAGTTTTGGGCTTATAGTCGATCCGATTTAGTTTCTTTTTCTTCATGTCTCCGTCACTTTCGTTATTAAATATGTTACATTGTGATAATAGATCTGCTAAGCGAAAATTTGAAAGAACCTGGACCTTAATTTAGTGTGGGGGGATCTGACGATTAAAGCACTTTCTGTATATTTGTCTTCCTTAATTGGTTTCTCTTAATTAGCGGAGCATTTTTAAAATAAAAATAACCTTTTCCTAAAATTGTTCTTGAGATTATATATATATATAGATATATATATATATATATATATATATATATATATATAAAATTGCAGGTAATCGACCTGTTGGTATATAATCCGGGTGGATCCTAGTAATTATTAAAACTGATCCACGGAGAGATCGATGTTTTTATTTTACAGATCATATGTATTTTTTACAGCAAAAAAACTAAAATTACCTCAACAGTCTTCTTAAGGTAATTTTTGCTATATATATATATATATATATATAAATAAAATCTATTCTTGATTTTTAAACGGCGAGTAATTTTTTCCATTTTCATCTTGTTTACAGGTCTGAAGATTTGAAGCCGTGTTTTATCGACTTCAATGAAATAAAATATCATCTATAGCTTTTTTTTTTTTTTTTAAATGTTATTATATAATAATTTTTGCTCTGCCTTTTGACAGAGCTCTCAACGGATCTATATCCTCTTGGAGATCTCATACGGATTACCAAGAATTTTATTATATAATTATACACACACACACACTGAATATAACGGAAACTAATCAATGGTGAGAAATATGTATTTATTTTAGCTACTATGCTAAGCAGCTTAGAATGTGAACTCATTACGCTAGTAATTAACTTATAAAACGAGCAATCTATGTCCCTGTTTACAGTAGGTTCTTTAAAGTTACTGAATGATACAGACCCAGAAGTGTTAGCAAGTTAGGATCGAACTCACTACACCAATTAAGGTTTGTAACTTACTAACCACTGCATCATGTAAGTACTGAAAGTGTCAAGGTGGAAAAGAAAAGAATTTCTGTATATTGATTACTACTAAATACCATTGCTGGTATTAGGAACACTAATGTGCGTGTGGATGCAGACTGTTCTGTTCCGAGTACACAAAATTCTAGGTACTCCTGACAGAATTTTACTAATTATCAATTAATTAGCCTAAAGGTGCACATAACACTGAGACTGAACATACAAGTAAAAAGGCTGTCATTTTAAAGTTGGCATCACCTAGCTATGGTATTTCATTGCCATCAATTACCGTATATACACGAGAAGTTTTTATGATCAGTTTGTTCTTTTTGACGACAAAAAAAAAAAAAAAAAAAAAAAAAAAAAGTTTGTACTATACACAAAATAATTCAGGATGTCGTACTGTACATAAGTAGACTTATACACGAGTATATAGTGTAATACTGTCTCGGTCATCAGTTGAGAAAAACTGAAAATAGTTGGAATTCATGATGACCGTCAGAGAAAGAATCATCTTGCAACACAAAAAGTTACAGCCAAGAGTAAACGACGATTGCCTGTGAAAATGAGAGAACCAGAATATTTTGAACGATTTATAAATTGAAACTTTAGATGTGTCTTATCGGGTTTAATTCTCTTTAAAATAAAAATCCTGTGTCACATTACGCCATTGTTGGGTGACAAATACCGGCATAAAGATGGATTTTCAGCAGAAATAGCGTTATTATCAATGTGCTCAAATAACGTACATTCCAATCATACAAGACATTTTAATACCAAAACCCAATCCTTAAATCTGACTAAAATTAACGAAATATTGTGTAATTTTAAAGCGTTAGTCTTAAATGCGGTACTTTTAAAATCTAACGCATTTTTACAGACTGTAAATTCTTGTATTGACTATAAAAATAGGGCGTTAATTATAGGTTTCTACCTCTAACTCATTTAATGCTCTCCATTTTAAAAAAAGTGGAACAGTAGGTATCAACGCGTTAATTGAGTTTAATAGTCTAAAAATTAGTACCAAATTTAAACTAGACTTTATAGATTGATATAACAGATTATAGAATTAACGAACCTTAGAGAAATCAAGCCGTATTTTGAAAAATATACCAACTTGCATTGGGCTTAAGTATTTTCTTTGATATAATAGCTGTTCAATAGCAGCTATATTGGGAAAAATTCGGTTCCGTGTTTTTAACTAGCGTTGATTACCAATGCAACCCTTTCTTCCTCAAGACAAAGGTCATTTGTAAATAGACTTGTATGCCGCCTTGTTTTATGTGTAACTTGAAGACACACACACACAAACTGCCTGAATATTGTTAAAAGATTCTGAAAGTATCGTTTTTGTGGTGGTGAAAAATCGCGCACTTCTGGAAGTACTGCTAAATAAGTCAATTATGTGCCATGCGTGATACACGCTTAGGTAATGTATCTTTCGATACATGACTGACGAGGCAGATTTTTTTTTCCTGCAGTAAGTTGCCATTTCTTTCTGCGGTAGACCAGTTGCCATCCAAAGCTATAGAACCCGGCTTGTCCTGCTATTTACCTATATCTGAGAGGAGAAGAGGATTCATATCTTTCCCAAGGGTATTAGCACGTGAGTGAATGTAATGGATCCGACTGGAATTTGAACTGTTCTCAGATTCCTCAATCCAAGCCGCTATTCATTAGTCCACCGTACTACTACTAAAAATTATTATAGTTCCTACTACTAATTATTATAATAATTATTGTAATAATAATTATTCTCAAAAGAAAATAAGTCGTCTATTTTACATGGATGACTTAGAATTGTATGCTAGGAATGACAGTGAGCTGGAAGGTCTCCTGAAAACAGTCAAATGTTTCGGTGATGACAATAGAATTCGGTTTGGATAAATGTGCTAAAGCCACAATTTTACGAGGATCACTACAAAAAACCTCTTCTAATAGCTTAGTCCCTGGGGGTAACAATCAGAGATTTCGAGCAAGACGCTTCTAAGTACTTCAGTGGAAATGAGAGTGAAGGAATTCATCATAAAAATGAAAGAAACAGAGCGAAAAAGAGTGCTATAAAAAGGTTGCGACTGATCAAGAACTGAATTGAATTCTCAGAAGAGAATTATGGCCATTAATAGCCTTGCCATCCCAGTGGTTCAGTATAGTTTCAACATATTGAACTGAACTCTAAATGATATCATTGTATTGTAAGACCAGAATCTTTTCACTAGAAACTGGCAGGCAAATATCATACATAATTAGTGCTGGTCCAAAATGTAGGTTCCGTGAAAAAATATCAGGAAACCATAGACCATCTAATCTCAGGAGGTTTTGTATTTGCACCAAATGAATATAAAAATCGTCACTATAGAGTGGGGCAATATTTACACTGGACAGTGTGCAAACACTTTGGAAAACATGTCAAACACTGGCATGAACATCAGCCAGCACCAGTTACAGAAACACAAGACATCACAATTCTATGGGATTACTCTATCTTTACAGACGGGAAAATGGAAGCAAATCGGCTGGCCATAATTGTCAAAAACCGAAAAGAAAAAACTTGTCTACTAATTGATATGGCTTGCCCAGCAGACTGTAACATTGCAACCAAAGAATTTGAAAAACTATCGAAAATGACAATGAAAAATGGAAATCGAATATGACAAAACGTGGAAATTGAAAACAAGAATAAAAAGCCATAGTAGGTGCACTTGGAATGATAAAAAAAAAAAAAATCTCTGGAAATCCCAGCTTAAGAGAAATACAAAAAAAAAATTGTCTCGATAAGTACAGACCACACAATAAGAACTTTGTTCATCTAACTCTAGTGATGTTAAGAGAGGTAGGAAACCAAATCATAAAATGCAGCCATAACACGCAACTGTCTTCTTAGGTCTTCCCGCGGACCTGGTAGGTAGTTAGACCACAGCCGAAATAAATCGAAATAATTTTAAGAATAATAAAGAATTTCACGATTTTGCTACTTTAATTCTATGATGAATCATAATTCTTAGGTTAGTGGAAATTCCCCTATCGCTTCGTTACATATTTGAGATTAACAATTTCAGCAAGACAGTGGACTAATCGTATGTAGGAATGCGGGTCATTATTAGAAGTAGTAAAAGGTAACAAACGAAAAAAACAAAAACAAAATTGACAAGTTCTTTTCTATCTCCATGAAGCAGACGTTAAACACACGAGTTTTATCGCCACGTATCTTATCTCGCCATCTTTATCACACTGAAACGCAACAGCGTCAGTGGTATGTCTTTTTCATCTTTGCCCGCGACCAAAACGGAATAGTATTATTTATGAGGTGTTTGCAGGACGTAATGTACACAATTTTCACGTTTACAATTATGGCTACATGTTCTATCGATGTATAAAATCATTTTTATTTATTTTTATTTTTTTAGGTAATATTTTGATTTAATGCATTTCCGGTATGTCTAGTTGGCTGGGATTTTACTGTATGTTAAATAACTAAAATATTGATACTGTGGATAAACAGATAATTTTACCTACAATTTTGATCCCAATACACAACACCATATTAGAAATTAATATTAAACTAATAGACCTTGTATATACATCACACACCTAACAATGGGTAAATTGGATGGCAAAACGAAAAAAGACGTTGTCGCATTTTGTAACTTCTGCCTAATAAGATATATTAATGGAATCAGTTTATAAAGTTATTGCTATAAACGTTGAAATTAAAAAAAAAAGTGATAACCGGCCAAAAGATTAAGTCTTATTAATGAAGTTGTACCTCTCGATAGGGACCGAACCTGTATCACTTTTCGTCATTGACACTTTTTCGAGGTCTTACCAATTCGGCTACAGAAAACACTTAGCTTAAGACTGATTTTCCTGAAAAAGACAATACGGTTTCGATTTCCGTCGGAAGGCACATTTTCTTTAAGGCTCTTCAATCTATAGGAGGAAGAGGAACCACCACCACCACGCTCTCATTAAATATGACATTTAGTAATGCAAAATAAATTAACTGTTTAAAAAATATAAAAATGATTTATCCCAACACCTTCCCACACTTTATATATAATAAAAGTTAAAAGTCTAAAGTTACTTTGGGAACGAAACCAGTCACTATATAACATGTATGCAAAGATTCCAAACGTATTCCTCGTTGAAGACTTGACTGAATACACAGCACTGTCCTCTCAATAACACAATTCCTAAGTATTGAACATCTTTGTCACCAATTTTCAGCTATACACAACATCCTGAGACCTGTTCAAAGAAAATTTGATGTTTGACGAACTTTTGCCATTAAGAATAATTTCTCCTATAAGGAAAAAAAATCACAAGAGCTAAGCAGGGATGGTGGAGTAGGGATAAAGCCCGTGGGTAGCATTAAGTGGAACTGAAACGTCGTACAGTGTAAACTGATTAAAATGCAGTTGGTGCTAAAATAAAACTGTTACAAGATTTTAAAGGAAAACGAGAAGGACTAACTATTAATTAAAAGACAATGTATTATCATTAGGAACTGGCGAAACTTAAGCTTCGAACTGAAGACGTCAGAATTAATCAACTACAGGAAATGAACTATTTTGGAAATGTTATACTAGAGAAAATGTGACACCGAAATTCGAAATCAAAAAGAGACAGTGGAAATTTCTGTTGACATATTGGCAAAAGTGGGCTTCGAAAATTTGATAACCACAGAACATATTGATGGCGAAAAGGAGCAATGTAAACATTGAATAATTTACCGAACGAGAGGGAGGGCGAGGAAAAGGACAGACATTGTGGAGCGCTTCAAATGAAAGGAAAGAGCACAGTACATGAAAAAAATTTGTGAATATATATATATATATAAATATTTTGACATTTCTTAAATAAAACCCACCATTGACAGGCATATCCCAAGCAATTTTCAACACGAAAGTAAGGTATTTTGATTAACTGTTGGCAGCTTGACTGAAAAACGGAAGTTTATCTAATTTTTTTTTCTACGTGGGGCATATCTGTAAAATTACTTGATGAATATAACATGACCGCCTTTTATGTGATTTACAACTACAGAGTAACATTAAACATTTAGGAAAATGTTCTCCGTAATCCAATGATTTATTAAATTTTATGTACTTTCGACTTAAATTTACTATAGTTTCCATTCTTATCTGATAATGTCGTATATGGACATTAGTGTTTACAAAAATAGGCACGTTTGTGTGTGTGTGTGTATATATATTTCTTTGAAATATTAACTTTTGCTGAATTGTAGTATGCTTTTACATTTATGATTAATATAGTTTTTATTTAATAATTAAATCACCTAATCGGTACAAATTAATGCAGAATTTCAAAAAGATGTAAAACTATTATAAACTAAATCAGAATTAAAATTAGAAAAGGTAAATTCTTGTAAAAATTCATTATTCATCGGAAATATATATATATATATATATATATATATATATATATATATATATATAGTGTGTGTGTGTGTGTTCATAAAAGCAATTAAAAGCCTTTCTAATTAAATAAGGTTTCATCTTCATTGCATTTTCTGTTTTACGATTCAGAGCACATTTACGGTGCTGTTTTTACAAAAAAAAAAAAAAAAAAAAAAGATTTACATTCCCCAACGAGTTCTGCGCATAACATGAAAAATAATTTCATAAAATTAAATAAGTGGGAAATGCAAAACAAAAAAAATGTTTTACCAAGATTTCCTGGAAGAAGGAACACTTCTAAAATAATTTAATTCATTTGTAAATAAGTGATGAAAGTTTCATTAAAATCCGACAATTATTTGACTTTTACAAGAATTTCCAAGTCAATGTGTTTCTCCCAGCAAAAAGACGTCAAAATTCCCTAATGTTTTGTCCTCCAGCTGGCGCAAGAAAAACAATACTTAACCAAAATATCGAACGAAGAAAAAAATTCAATAATCAAAAATTCATTTAGTCTTTCCTCAAAGATTTTGACGATAAAAGTTTTAGGCATTTTCATCATATGCTCATTTTTTTTTTAACGAATCGGTAAAAAGGTACCAAGTATATGATTAAATACAAATAGGAAACTTATTAATTTAACGTTTCACTTTATTAAAGTGAAACATGTTAGACTAGGTACTTTCATGAGATCGCTAAAAACAGCATAGCATGATGAAAAAGACGCTAAAGTTGATGAAAAAATTTTAGCGTCTAAATGCTTATGTTATTATTGAGAGGAAAGATCAAAGTATTTTTTAATTATTTTTTAAAATTCTTAGACTGATAAAGTTGATTTAGAATATCATTGTCAGATTCAGATGTGTATTTGATTCCAGTTATGTGTGCGTATGTGTGTGCGCGTGTTAAAACGCATTGAGAATTGTACTAAACTCCTTGGCTAAGAGAGGCACAAAACCACAAGTGTAGGCCACCAAGTGAGAATCCAAGTATTTGCTAAATTAGTTCGGCAACTATTACCCAACAGCGTGGCATCAAGGGTTAAAATCTTATTAGAACAGAAGTGTCGTTACTTGAGTTGACGTTGACCGTGTGTGACTTGGAATCACGTTTTGTAGCTAATTGATTAAAGTATCTCTTTTCAAAGCTGACGCCGGAGTTGTGATATCGAACATGAAAATTGTGGGAACCCTTGCTCATATATTCGTTAAATCGCAGCAAGAAACATTGCCACAGCTGTTTTCATTGCAAGGAGGACTGATGCCATGAAGCAATGGTGAGCGAATAAATCTCGAAGGCCATTAGGTCGAATTGCTGTAGTGAGTTCGACCTTAGCATCAGATATTATATATATATATATATATATATATATATATATATATATATAATAAAATGCAAGATAATTTACCTGAGAGCTAAATTTAAAACGCTTTGTTTGTCAAGTTTAAAAATAGAAAATTCTATGTCACTTGATTAGTTCACTGCATTTCATGATTAATTCATCCATTTGTATTCCTGTTATTATTTATTGAATGTGAGGCAGAAGGGGAAACATTAATTCCTTTTCCTTAATCAATTTTTTTTTTTTTTTTTTTTTTTACAGTTTTCCATTTTTGGGGAACTAAAAGAGTATAGAAATGGTCCGTAGTAAGTGTCCTAAAAACTTGACAAATTCATTCGTTATTAATTTGCTTCCTGGTGTTCATGTTCTAACTTGTACTGTGTAAAAGTAGTAATAATTCTAATCTGCGACAGGTAACATTTGGTGATAGTTACTACTGTTGCCAAATAGAGTAAGTTTAATTACGCACGCGCGCGTGTATACACACTGTAGATATTTTAAAACTAAATACGTGGCTGGGGAAACATTTTTAGCCATCTTATGCAAATCTTATCTGCAGCGTCTTTTGTTTTTTTGTTTTTGTTTTTTTTTAAATGTTTACGCCAATACATTGTGCCAGATTCCCGCAGGAAGGCAGAAGAATTCATTGACCAAATCATAAAAATATGAAAAATAATGGATCAACCTCTTAATGCCTGCCATCACATCCGATATTAATTATAGGTTTTATTGAATGAAAATCCAGTATTAAAAAGGTATCTATAACCCATAAATATGGCTATCATCCTAAAAATGGGACGGTGGTATTAATGAAATAACTTCATTCGCAATTACAGACAATATATTTCATGTTACAATTCAAATTCTAAAAAAATAAAAACAAAATTGTATTACTATAGGAAAACATAATATCATTATCATCATCCTCCGGAACAGTTTAACGACGGTCTTTCCTGCAAAAGGGAGATGCAGGTTCAAATCCTACCGGAGGTGCATTTTTCTTAAAGATTTCTCCAATATTCAAGCCGGTAGACGAAAATAAAATTTCCGTTGGGGGTTGGGGAAAAAAAAATAATTATTATTATTATTATAATAAAATGTTTTTACATAAATTCTTCATTCAATTAATTTAGGGATATCAATGATTCATTATTAATTAGGTAACCCAAACGTTTTTTTTTTTTTTTTTTTGGTTAATTTTATAAGTTTCCTACAACCCGGATCGGATGAACAGGAAACAAAAAACTCGATGAAAACAAAATAAGATTGAGAAAATAGTATTATTGACTGTTGAGTTTTGCAAAGGATAATATGCTGGAGATAAACTTATCACAATCTTCTGCTGGTTTATTTTGTTTAGCGGTATATCAACATCTATGGGTTATTTAATGCCGAAATCTAAACATTTTGTAATTTTATGCTTTCAACTTTTGATATTTTGTATTTCTTACTTTCAGGGTAACGGTATGTTTTTTTTTTTTTTTTTTAGGATGTATAATTTGTAGATCATAAAATGTATTTTTATACTTTTTTAATGTTGGCCATTTTGCTATAAAATGTAGCGCTGACTTGTTTGGAGGGTAAACTATTTTTGTCCATAGCTGGAGCCCTAACAGGTGCTACCAACCCGGATCAAAGAAAAGAAATTTAAGAGGTGGCTTTACGCTCCTCCAATCTCCAGATCAGAGGCCTTGCTGCCGGGCATAGTTTATCGTCATATCCAGGACGACACGATCTACGGTGTTAAACAAATTTTAACAGACCAATGAACAGTTAATCAGACGTTTTGTTTATCAGTTACACTTTCACTTTATTATACGAAAAAAAATTTAAGAAAAAATTTCTTCTCTGTGGGATCAACTAATCTACATATCATGAAATATAAGTAAAGATCAAATGATTCATGAAAAATATTGTTTATTGAATATGGGTTATGGCTATAGGCGCGAAAAGTGGCATCAGCGTTCCGAGTTCAAGTTCTGTCCGGTACCGTTACGTTCACTCTCGAACAAACAAAGAGTATATAAATCGTTTCTTCTCCACGTCCACCCTACCGTTATGAGTTAATTAGCAGAGTAGACTGGAGATTCTAGCCTTGGTTGGCAACCAGTCTGAGAAAGATAGCAGAGTCCGAGTGGCCTCGGAAAAACCCTACTTTGATAAGGAAGCTACAGCACTACTAGCCTCGTGAGGCCGTGGAGCTAGGACGCGTTCTTATGAAATTGATTTTTTAATTATTTTTTTTAATAATTTTCAACGAGTTATGAAATTTTTTTTTTTAACTGTAAATTTATTTTCAAATTATTTTCTCAAGTGAGAGTGGAATTGGTTTTGAATATTAAGAGAAAACACAGGTAAAATTATAAAAAAAAAAAGAAATGGTCAGATCCTCCGTCATCAATCAGGTAGGTCCTTATGTGTGTGTGTGTGTGTGAAAATGAATGTATGTATGTATTGAAAACAAACATAACATTTTTGTTATAATAAAAAAAGACAAGCTCTACTTATTTCTAGCAACACACAATAGACCCAGAAAAATAGATGTTGATTACGAATAGAAAGAAAGCAAAGTAAGACGTCTGAAAGGCGTAGATATAAATCAAAGAACAGAAAGTCTTAAAAATAAATAAATAAAGGTGGGAGTTTACAAGCCGACAGAACCTTTCATAGTATGATTATTGCAATTTTGTATTCGATTGTTTTCAACCTTTTGGTTGGAAAAGTTATACAAATTATATGATACTCGTTTCCTCAAACTACATTCCTACTGCACTTAAAGCGAAACCATAGCATGCTCTATTGCTTGCGGTATTTTTGATAAGGCCACAATAATTAACATTGGCCTTGTATATGTGTAAGATTTAAAATCCCGAATGAAAATATCTCCATTCAGGTTTAATGTTTCAACCTTCTCCGACTTTCTCTAATTAAATCCCCATTTTTTTTTTTTTTTATATCTAATTTAAATCCACTTTTAAGTCTTGATTTGTGTTGTATATTAGGCAATGCGATCAAAAAAAGATTTTTTTATTACTATATAGATTAGAATCTTCAGATAATGAATATAATTTTTTTAATAAAATTTTATAAAAGTTAATAGGGTAGTCCAGTTTGGTATGTAAATGGATATCCTCCTACGAAAGTAAAATCAACTATGCTTTATACAATATAATTTGTTTGGTTTGTTTTACGACATATCAACCACAATGGTCCAATGGGTTATTTAATGCTGACAATATTTTTTTTCCTTCAAAAATGTATAGCTGGTAATAGGTTTTTTTTTTTTTAAAGTATTTCTGGTATTAAAATTATTTTTACATTTTCATAGTGTTTTGACCCCTATTTGCCCATAGCTGGGACCCTAACAGGTGCTACCACTCTGGGTCAGGTTGGACTTAGGAACACTAGCAATTAAGATAGGTCAAAGTTTATTTTAATTATTTTTTTAAATTTTTTCCTTTTTAGAACAATCTGAATTTTCATTTAAAAATCCTTGTTTCTCTTTGTATCACTGGAACTAGTAAAATAACGTATACAATTTTTAGCACGTTTTTTTTTTTGTATGACATTAATTTGGAAAATCTTGCAAAAATAAAAATAATTGTCGGATGTTAATGAAACTTTCAGAAACTATTCATAGATGAACGAATTATTATAAATATGTTTTATTAAAGTCATGGCAGAAATATCTTTTTTATATTTATTACCTCCCCCCCCAAACTAATTTTATGAAAACTCTAGAAATTCGATAGAGTCCACTTCAGTAATTACAATAGTTAAAAACAAGGCTTTCAGGAATGCAAATGTTTGTTTTTTGTTTTTTTTAATTACCCCCACCTGAAAATCAGCTCTGAATTGTAACATACAAAACTCAATAAAACAAAAGATTATTTAATTTCAAATACTTTTATTTGCTTTTAGTTGTTTTTATGAATATGGACAATATTTTAAAGCAAAAAAAAAATTTCGATGAAAAATGAATTTTTAATACATTTGTTATTTCTTAATTATAATAGATTTTTTATATTTAAGTTGTTAAAATATTATAAAATTAGTTAAAAAAGGCGCATCCACTTTCGTAAGTGTCCTTATGAGATAGATCTTTTTTTTTTTTTTTAGCGCGTTGTAAATTGTATAGTTTTGACTAATCAGAAGACCCGCAGTAATTAAGAAATGTTATTTTGTATTTATAATTGGGCTCTAATTATAAAGTACGGAAGACCAACCAGAATACAATTAAGTTGCATTATTTGAGTTAAGCATTGTTCTCCGCTGTTAAGGCCTTTACTTTTGCGAAACACGTGTGGAGAAGTTTTTGATTTTTCAATTTCAACTGAGAAGGGTACCTACAAGTATCAGTATCATCTTATGAAATTTATATGATCTTATTTTTTATAATAATCTCAGTTATGACACCTTTTTCAAAAATGAAATAAATATCAAAATTAATAATAAAATGAATGGAAATACAAATAACACAGTAAATGTACATAAAATTATATTTTATGTACACTTCTGATAAAATTTCATAAGAAAGGTACCTATAAATTAATTAGATACCTTTCTTATGAAATTTAATCTCGTAAGTCTTCTTAATTTAATTTCTTTATAATATATTTTCCATAAAACATCGTAAACGTAAAAGGTTACAAACAAAAAAAAAAAAAAAAATTAGAGCGCTGAAAGTTTTCCTTAAAATAATGAGGTAAATAATTTGTTCACTTAAATGTAAATAATTTCATTTTTCTCCTTCGGTAGAACAAATTATCCTCACGGAATCCGTCAATATGTCATTCATCACCTGTCAAGTGACGCGAAAGTTTATGACCTGCTTTGTTTTATTTTCAAATTACATCTTTTCGGCGCAGAAGCTAAGTTAAGCTTGGTTCAAAATATTTTAAATAAACATTGTAATTTCTGGTTTTCTTAAAGTTTTGAAAAAAATGATAAATGCTATTTAAAAGAATTTTAAACTGAGATTTTTTTTTATAAAATGGGGAAAAAATGGTTGCCATATGTCAATTTTGCTGACTCAAAAAAAAAAAAAAAAATACTTTGATCTTTCCTCTTAATAAACATTTACACGATAAATTTGTTTTCGTCAAGTTTGGCGTCTTTTTCATCATGCTATGCTTTTTTTTTTTTTTTAGCGATCTCGTGGAGGTACCTAAATTAAGCTCCTCAAAACCTCCTGATCAGGGGCCTTGCTGTTGGACAGTTTACTTTCGTCTTACCAAGGACGGCATGATTTTTCCTTAATCGATACTAAATATCTTTTCTCTACTTCATGACATCACATCATGTATGTCTTGATTTTTATAGAAGTATCAATTTAACTTGTATAGCAGACATTAACATCTATAAAATATTTTATATTAATTATCTGGAGTGACTACGTAGTAATTAAAAAAAAAAAAAAAAAAAAAAAAAAAGTATTTCTTAATTTAGTTTTTTTTTTCTGATCGCATAGCCTGTTGTACAACTACGACGAGATTTTTTCTTTCATTTAAAAAAAAACAAAAAAAAAACAAAAACTTTGCCTAATATTTGCTTATTCAGCTGCCAGGTGTATTATTAATGAATGACTCATTTAAAACGTACAAGCAAGAAAAAGTCATGGAAATAAAAGTAAAACCATTTATAAAAAATGCGACAGAACAAGGGTATTAGAACCGCTGGGATTAAAAAAAATAAAAATAAAAATAGTAAAACTGAAAATTCAGATTCCGTTTTAAAAATGTATAAAGGTTTTTAAACAAAGCGATTTTGAGTGCAGTATTTGTAGACGTATAAAATAACACTGCTCCGTAAATAATGCTTGCATTAAATCTTAAATCCTTGTGAATTCTTTCTTTGATGTCCAAAGCATTTCCATATCTATTCTGCCAGTAATGGATCCATGACGCTACGGAGAAAGCTTCAGCTCCAGTCCCAACTATTTGTTGGAACTTACTAAAAAGTGAAAAAAAAAAAAAAAAAAAAAAACTGTCTTTTTGGCCTCAGTTTATGAAATTCCTATCGAGCATATACCATTAACTTTTAAAATACATGATTGGCTTCATTTTTTTTCCCGAATTATTAGCTTCTAGAAGTTTTTATATAAATTTTAAATGCGGAAAAAAGCTGGCGGGTAGGGTTGCTCTTCCCCAGATATAAGAAAAAAATGTAATTAAAATCGAAACAAAAATGTTTACAGTAGAATCTTTTATGCGCCGTATCCCTTCAGGACATGGGAAATCACGGCTCTCTCAAACTTCCTATCCCTTGTGACTCTTTAGCAGTGTTTCTTCCTTTGCCAAGCTTTCCGTCCCTCGTTCAGCCATCCATTCTCACAATCTAGCCAGGGAAGTGGCTCGTTGCCTTCCTCTAACTCTTCTTGTACCATCAATATGCCTCATGAGGGTTAAGTTTTCCAAGAACTCCTTCCTGGAAAACTTAACCCTTCGATTATTGTACACAATAACATTTGTATTTTATATGAATCCTACCTTATGAAAATTGAGATGTAGCAGAGTCGGGGCTCCTGTATCCTCGGGGAGGAGCACGAGCCCCTTGCACCGGCCCTAGGAATTGATTCAATATAATCTTTCAACTACATACCAGCAGAAAATTATTAACTTTTAATTAAACAAAAGTGAAGCGCTTAAATGCTACACAGTAATATTTTTCAAAAATGAAAAAAAAATTCTTGTCGAAATGACTATACAACTCTTGTCATACAGGATCCTCTAAATTACGCAAAAACGAAAATAACATCTCAACCAAAATTACAAAAATATCTTGAAATACTAAAAAAAAAAAAAAATTTATTCAATAAAATCGCAATTAGCTTCCAGAAGACTTCGGAATATGACGGTCTACTTGTTGGTGAATGCTGCCATAATCCTTGCCTTCAGTTCATCTGTGTTACAAAGAGTTTTTTTGTTGGTCTGCAGATCAGTTGCGCCCTACACACAATAATCAAGGGGTTGCAGTTCGGGGAGATAGGTGGCCAGATGTAAGGGAGTGATATTTTCGCAGATATTGTCTAACATCCATGATTGGGTTCTGCCTGTACGGCATGGTGCAGAGTTCTATTTTGAGACATAGGGGTCTTCCAGTAGGTACCCTCTCTTGACCCAGTGCAATTCTACTGCCGCCATCTTGAGTGAGGCTTACACCATAAATTCGGGAGTTGTTTTTTTTTTTATCAGAACGATCAGAGTGAGATTTCCGTGATGCCGTACCTTCGTGATCACCTCATGAAACTCTTTCCGAATCTTCTGCGCCATTCTCAGATTGACACCAAAACACTGAGATGTTCGTATTGGAGCTTCTGGTGCGAATGCCAAGCAGTACAGCATGCAGTTTCCAAATTTCTGGCGATGTGAATTGCGTCATGGTACTCGTTTTCTCACAGACGGTGCCCAACTGACCCAACTATACTGTGCAGTCAACAAAATAAAAAAACAACGTGCATGTGCGAAAGTAAAAGTATAAAATGGCGACAATCTACCCATCGCGCGGTGTATTTGTTAGAGAAAAAAGTGATTGAAATTAGACAATGATTAGTATTACTCTATGCTGCAGCCTAAGAGACACACAAGCTTGGTTATAAAACTTTCTTCTAGAGCTGTTTTGAAAGATGTGCTAATTTGGTTTGCAATAAATAAAAAGTGGCATTTCTTAAAGAAAGAATATTTTTGTTGACAAAGATAACTATTCTAGTTTATTTAAAGAATTTGCAATAAGTTTACTTCAATAAGCTATGTAAATGTCAGTAAAAATATGACGAGTCAAGACGAATGCGGGCGAATTAGATGATGGCTTTATAATTTCATTAGCCTAGCGCCCCCAAAAAGGTGATAATCCGGCATTGTTAGTCGGTAAAGATACGATTTCGGGTTCAAAATATCAGCGCTAATATACAACATTTTTTTTCTTTTTAAACCACCGGAAGAATTTGTTGCAATTACTAATTTGTGAATGCTTTGACATTCTTGTTTAATCATCTTAGTAAACGAACTATATCTCAGCTGATAACGCAGTCTCCTCTAGAAAAGACTGGACGTAATTTAAGAGAGGACGATCGGTAACACCAGGCTTTAGTTATCCACCTGGCCTGAAAACGAATCAAAGACCTTTGTTGTCTCCAACTACTCTACCACACCAACAGATGTGAAATTAATAAAAATGCCTTAAAACATCTGAATTTATAGTCAATTTTGCCAAGTCACTAGTGAGTCGTACCAGGATTCATTATTAGCGGTCATAATTAAGGTACACAGTTGACAGTGTTCATAGCAGACACAAAATGACAATTTCTTAAGAGCTACAATGGACAGGAAATTGTAGGGACACGGCACATAGAAGATAACAATTTAAGACACTTAAACTAAACACTTGCAGAATTTACTTCAAGTGAAAGAGTTTAAATATTCGTTTTCCCCATTATTTCATTCACCTTAATTCCAGACGTAACTGAAACTAAAATCAAAGAAATAAATTAGTCGAAAAAAATCGTGTTCAGTTAGGAGCTTACACAAAGAAATTAGAAATGGTCAGGAAAAGAGTCACTACTAGTAATTTTTTTTAATGGATGGGCTGCAATATTCTATGAAGGTTAATATTTTCTCGAAATTTGTGTATAATTAATAATTTGTATAAGTCTTTAAATAGTAAAGATATTCGTAATAATTACAATTTTATCAAGATTTGATATACATAGTATTTTAAGCTTGGAAAAGAATGAATACGATTTGTTCATAAACTAAATCTTAAGATTATCCATGAAACTAGAATAAAAAAAATGAATTTATATTTAATTCTATGAATTATACAATTCATGCTCAACAGGTAAAAAAATAAAAATACACTGCTCAAGGTTTTGAAAATTTTATAAAAGGAGAGAGATCTACTTAAAAAAAACTATTTGTAAAACAAAGAATTTGGGGGGGAAAAAATTGGGTCCAGGGAAAAGTTTTAAGAAATTAAATTGTTCTTCATGGCGTTTCTTTTTCCTGATGTGAATTTATATTTCAAAGTAACTAACAAATAACGGTTTCTAACAGTTATTTGCAAGAATTTCTAATGTTTGAACAAGCAAAAAAGTTGTTTTTTTCCGGTTAGTAATGGAAACGAAAAGATCGTAGATAATGAACTTTGACAAAGTTGTGATGAATTTTTAATTGACAAGAAAGAAAAGATATTTATTTTTACTTGCATATTTCCAGTTATGTGGGATTTTTTACTTCAGTAAAAACGAATTATAACCAATTGCATTTCATAACATTTTTACCCGGCATAGATACGTTTTTGACATTGAGCGTAAAGGAAACTAAATAGTCTTATTGATGCATTCTCAAAAATAAGCATCAAAAAAAGTTTTCCATGAGGAAAAGTTGTGCTTTTCATAGTAACAATCACCGTTTGTAACTGTTTGAATCATTTCTCTACAAGAAACATGTATCCTTTGAAAAGGCAATTTCACTAAACAGTTTTTCGCACTCTAAAAATAAATTTTATAATTTTTATATGAAAATTATAGTTGAAAATTACCACTAATTTTATTTTCATTTAGGTTCTAAATAAAACAACGAAGTCGCTGAAAATAAAATGAACCTTGACACATTCGTTAAATTGACAGCCAAGACGAAAAAAAAAAAAAAATTCAGCTGATTTGTTTCACCTTGGTACGAAGAGGTTACGTCGATTGAACTGAATTGTTTCATCGTCTTATCTATGTCGAGATATTTTTTCAGGACTAAGGAATTTATTTATATAACCAGTTACGATTCAAATAATCTTTTACCCGGTGTAGACGAGTACTTGAAATGATAATGTAAAAATTGCACAGTACTGGAACAGAAAGCGCATGTTAAATTCAACACACGTAATTTTTCTTTTTATATATATTATATATATATATATATATATATATATATATATATGTGTGTGTGTGTAGCAACAAGAACTTTTTTAAATGTTTAATGAAAAAGGTGAATAAATAGATAAGAGAATATTTATCGATAATTGTATGAGCCCTCACCTCAAGTCCTGCCATCAATACAGAAATTTGTGTTTGAATTTGACAAAAATTGTGTTCGACAAATTAATTTCCATACTATACATATTTTTTTTAATTAATTTCCATACTATACATATTTTTTTTTTAAATGTGCTTAAGGTCGTCCGAATGTCTTTCGTCTCAGTTAAGAGAAAACTGGGGTGTGGGATTTTATAGAACTAAAAAGTGAACGTGACGTCTACTTTTCAATCTAGTGAGCAAACGAACAATAAAAAAAAAAAAAAAAACGGGTCGTACAATCGAAAACGTCTTTAAAATTTTAGAAAACACTTCTTTGAAAACAATGAAGTCTTTTACAAAAATCGTTTTTCTGATCGTATTTCTCCGACGCTGAAATACTTCCACTTTTAGAGTTTTGACTTTTATAGTTTACATAATAACGCTAACTTGCTACCCCCTTAAATATTTGAAAAAATTTATTGTAACGTCAATACCCTAATAAAACCAAAATAAAAAGTTGAAAAATATTTTTGCCTCTTTGTATTGGGAGGAGCAGTTTTAAGAACGCACATGTGAGAATTTCGTTTTCTAAGGCAACCAAAAGAGTCCAAGCTCCTTATCACGTCGGTAATTAGAACCATATTCTAGCTGCTATTTGTTTTATTCTTAAGAATGTAGTTACTTAAAACTAGCTTCATAGTCTTAAATTATAGGAAAGTTAAATCAGTTTATTTTTTTTAACCCAATTTTAAATACGCAAAAAGCTTTTTTTTTTGTTTTTTTTTAATGGGAGTGAAGTTAAAATGAATGCGTACAAATCAATATTTAAAAATAAAAGCATTCCAAATAATGAATGCTCAAAAAATTATTACATTTTAAAAGTCAATAGAAGGATCGGAATAGAAAATGACGTTATTTCTTAATGTGTAAATCATTTACACATTAAGAAATAAAAATTACAGTAAAATGAATTTCGGAATCCGTAATCTGGACTGCGTATTAAACAAAAAAAAAAAAAAAAAAAAAATTCCAGATTACGAATTTTATTTAAAAAATTTTTTGTAGATTAAAAGTGTGATACAAGCACATTTTGTTTTGGCTTTCATAGAGAATACAAATTTAGCCCTCCTGATCTGGGTGTTTAATCATAAAAAGCAAAATAGTATTTCTAATCGCAATGATTATACAACTCCACCTTGTTAAAAACAAGTGATTTTGTTGAAAATTGAGAAAAATCAACATTCTAAACTTTATAGAGGCTAAGATTGATATCAATTACGAAATTAGAATCAAAGAAAAAAAAATGTTAGGCCATAAGTTTCCTACCACCGAAAGACATGTACTATTGAACGTACATTTTTAACAGATTCTTTTTTGTTTTTGTTTTATATATATATATATATATATATATATATATATATATATATCCTTTGCAGAAATTATATATATATATCCTTTGCAGAAATGGTAAGCGCCTGAACGAAAGTTATCGTTTATTTTTGACAATTTCTTTAAAAAAAAAAAATTACATATAGTAATTCAATGATAGATTCCCGTAAAACAGGCTTTTAGCAAAGCCTAAAAAGGCATTAAAAATAAATTAAAGAAAATGTTAAGTGACGATAAAGTATATGAAATTAAAAACGTACTTTTTTTCTCAGTAGGTATACGCGTGTTGGCTGACAAACTTCAACTGGTAACATTTTGGGAAAGCAATAAGCGACTGGAGTAGTTTAATAACTGACACACACAAAAAAATATGCTTTTGATTTTGATAAAATTTGAAATACACAAATTAAATTTACAATTAAAACTTAGGTTTCTGATTAAAATATCTACACATCTGAAAGGAAATTTAGATAAATAAATATATATATAACTTAGGTATTGAGATTCAACAAATGAACCTGGTTCATAATTTGCAAGTTGTCTATTGTTAAGAATATTGTCGTATAGTACTGTATACTTGTAATTATAGTGACTATTTGAAATGTTATGAGTACTACTATTAATAAAATAATGTTACAGTAAGAAAGAGAAGATGTCCTTCTGTAACAAACAAACTGCTTCATGAAATTGCAAAATGAATAAATTTAAGCTCGACAGCTTTCATTAATTATCCATCATTTTTGAGGTGTAGATAGATATCCGATAGACATGTTTTATATACAATTAACTTAACAACACCAAAAAAAAGCACAAAGAAAACTTACGGCAAAAGAATTAGGAGTCAGGCTTTCAGTATATATATATATATATATATATATATATATAAACACGTATGGATACGTAAGAATAATGGCGGACCGGCACGTTGATCGACTTGCACAGTTGAAAGTAAAACTTATTTTCGATATTTTTTTTTCTTACCTCGCAATTTCAAAACATTTCCTGACACACATTGGTGATTCTCACCCTCTTTCCCCAACATTTCCGACGTGTTGACATCAGTGCATATTTTTTTTTTTTTGTCATCAAAATAATAAAATTAAAAGATGCAGGCTGAAAAATTAAAACATCAAGAATTCAATTTAAAGATAAAAGAAAAACGTTACTTACCTGCCATTTTTCGTGACAATCATCTCATTTGTAAATTCCTTAAATTTCAACCAAAGTTCCTTATCTTCCAGTGTGACGGTCAGTTGACGTTCAGTTGGGTCACCTTTTTCACTCCCAACCGTCATTTCCGTATCGACAGCACTTAACAAATGGTTCACATTAAGCGGCTCTGTTTTCATTCTAGAAAAGAGAGGACTTAGCGACGTACCACTATTGAGAGAATGTCTTGTAGAGCCACAGTTGTTATTTTTGATGTTGTTGTGGATGTTGTTGTTGTTATTACAAATAATATCACTGCAGTTATTGTTGGATGGTGTCGTACGTAGTTGTTGAATCGGCTGGGGGATGTGAAGTTGGGGTGGTTGTTGTTGATGGGGGTGATGTCGCTGGTGTTGATCAGAACAGCAACCACAAGGAGGTGTACGGGTGTATGGCAAAGATGGCGTTTGCGACGGAGGTGTCAGGGAAGTAAGGCCGGTGCCAAGTGACAGAGAGTTGGTGACAAGCTGGTCAGAGATGTCACACGTTGTTGTGGAATCTAACATTGGGAAAGAAGGAGAGAGAGAGAGAAAGAAGTGGGGAAAAAAAGCGGTTTCGTATTAGTAGTGGTGTCACTGGCCGTAAATATGTATGTATGTGCTCGAGAGACAACTCAGGCCCAAATTAGCGAGATGTTACGAAGAGTGATCATTATTATTATTATTGTTGTTATATTTCCCCCCACTGGAAGCTTTTACGAAGCGGGACTTGTCGCTAGTGTGTCAATTCGACCAATTGAAGGGAAACGTCCTCTGAAAAAGTTAAGCTTCAGCTGCTCAATTGGTGGTAAAGAAAGGGAGAGTGAGAAAAAAAAAAAAAGGAAGAAAAATAAACTAAAAAAATAAACCAAGGGAGTTAATTAGAGATCCTGGTCAGTTACACGCGCTGCCGTATCGCGTACGGTAAAAATATTCCCCTACCGCATAATTTGAAGTAATTTTCGAATTCATCGTCATACCCACAGAAAAGTGGCTCTTGACTTCAGATGTGGGACGATAGAGAGAAAGCTAAACAAATTAGGTGTTAAAAAAACAATAACGAAAAAAAAAAAAACAAACAAAAAAAAACAAAAAACTGTAACAACGAAATCTTCTGACTCGGTGCTGAGCAGAACGATACAATGAGCAAGACACACGAATAAGAGACTGGGGGCGGAGGCAGGTACTGAGTCGAGCAGATGTACAAAAACCCCTCCCACGGCAAGATGCGTAAGTTAAAAATAACAAACGCTAAAAAAGACGAATAAATACTTTTCGAATACTCACGCGAATACATTTTTAAGCACTAGTGAAAAATGCTTAAACATAATAAATAAAATTAAAATATATTAGATAAGTAAAAAAAAAAAAAAATGAACAGAAGCCAAAACATTAAAATAAAAATATAACGTGAGTAATGTCCAATCAACGGTTGCATGGTCAGATCGGCCGAGGTGTGTTTGAGTGAAAAGTTATCATTGGTTGTTGGGTAGGTAGACAACAGTCGTCAGTTTTGAGGCGGGTCTTCTAACGAAAGAACGGGATAGAGAAGGTGGGAGTAAACTAGATTCTCTCTCTCGCTCTTTTTTTGTTGTTGTTGTGTGTGTGGAAAGAACTGGGTTGCAGATTATAGAACAATTTGCATAATGACAGGAGATAAATGTTTACACGTTAGAAATGTAAGTTACATAAGTATACATAATAATAGTTATGTATTCTATATCATCAGTAACTTGTAATTCCTGACCATTAATAACCCGTTCTTATTTTCAATAAGTCTTTACTAGTAAAAAAAAAAAAAAAAAAAATGTTATTCATGTTAATTATAGTAAAATAATACGTATAATTTACAAATTATGGATATAAAATTCGTAGTTAACATTTTAACTTAGTTCTGGACCATTCACAATCCGTTTCTTGCTGATTTTAAACGTTTTTTTTTTTGTTTTTTTTTTTGCTTAAAAATCATTTAAAGCGCATTTATTGAAAGCAGATACCTTCACAAATTCGCCGAAAAAAAGACCATACTATGATGAAAAAATGTTCTAAACTTGACGAAAACTAAGTTTTAGGAAAAACCAAAGTATTTTCTTTACTCCTTTTTAGAACATTCAAAATTTTGATTAAAAATCTTGTTTCACTTGCGTCTATAAATTAACAGAGGACATTTTTAGCGTCTTTTTTACAGTGAAAGACAGATTGATTTAAAAATTCTTGCAAAAATCAAATACTTGTCAGTTTTTAATGCTACTTTAACTTATTCACAATTATTATTTTAGAATTTTTAAAAAGAAAATATTGGTAATTTTTTTTTTTTTTTTACGTGTTTCACCTTCACTTAATTTTATGAAAACTAGAGAAATTCAACGAGATCATTTTTAGTGACTATATTAGTTAAAAACAGAACTCTTTGGAGAATTTAAATCATTATTTTATTTCATTTATTTTTATTTATTTATTTTGTAAAATCGGACCAAGTCTTACGGAAAATCTGCTCTAAATCGTAAAGTAAAAAACGTGATAAAACAAAGACATTATTTAATTAGAAAAGCTTTTAGTTGCTTTTATGAAAGATCAATATTGTCTTGATAAAAAAAAGTTCGATGAATAATGAATTCTTACAAGATTTGTTTTCATTTTACAGTTTTAATTAGAATAATTCATAAAGTTTTAAATATTTTAAAATTCAGTTTACATGATATACACTAGACAGTATTTGTATGCTGTTGTTGACAGTCATTACTGGCCACGAAAATAGCTTTCGTCTTGATTTAAAAAAAATACATTTACAATACACATAATAATAACCATATAGGTAATGATTGCTTTAATTATTGCTTTTAATCGATTTTATAGTAAAATCAATAACAATGAATTTACACTATACATAATTTACCCCACTACATTATTTTAATGAATTTTCGAATTTATAGTAAAAAGCACAAAAAATAAGTCGAGAGAGAGATAAATGAATAAATAAATAAACTAGTTGTGCAACAAAAAAGTAACAAAGAAATCTAATAGCCCTATTCAGCCTTAGTTAGCAACCAGTCTAATAGAAGTACAACTCAAATTCAAAACTATATGTAGCCCCGGCGCAGCATACTACTACTTATCTACAAAAAGGATCGTGGAATTTAGAATGATTCTAGGCCCCGACTGTGGTTTTCATTTTCAAGTGCTGAAAATTACTAAACTTTGCGGCCAAAACACATCCTTTCTTGTTGCATTAACATTTTTCCTACTGTTTTTTTTTTTTTAATCATTTCACCCCAAGCAAGGCAATAAAGCCATCAAGACGAAAAGGAGTTACTGAGTGTGAGTGAATATGAGAAAAAGAAAGCATTAAGAACTGAGAACAATAAAACAGCGGGGATTAAGAAGGCGGAAGATAACGATTGCATTTAAATTTTTGAAAATCAAAGTTGACTGGAAAGCAAGAATCCAGAAGAGAGTTCTACAAGCGAGAAGCACGAAAGAGGAAACTGTTAGCATAGAACTTGCGGTCACATCTAACGATATCAATTTTAAAATAATGAGACCTTGCCGCCAATCTAGCACTGCGCTTAAATTCATAAAATCTGGGTACCATAGAGGAAAGTTCATCAGAAAAATTACCATGAAAATATTTACAGAAAAGGCAAAGGGAAGTTACATTACGGCGGCGGGAAAAGTGACTGAAGCCGAGATTTATTAATATCAAGATTTAATTTGCTAGAAAAAGATATGATTAAAGAGGAGTGGAGTAGCAGTAATCTCAGTGGGCAATAATAATAATAAGAAGAAGAAGAAGAAAGAAAGAAAAAAAAAGAAACGTACACACACATACAAAAAAAAAAAGAAAAAAAAAGAAAAGAAAACGAAATGTTGTCTAAATGCCGAAGGTAAACGGTGCTAAAATAGAAACTTGATTATTGTTACATTTTTCCACAATGATTTGCAATATTTTTTTTAGATGCAAATCATTTGTAAGTGAAAAAAAGTCTTTGTGACGTCTTTGTTCAATAAATCCAAACCATGACATCATGGGTTACAACAGAGTTAATACGCGGAAATTATGACCCAAGTCTTGGCAAAAAGCCCTAGTGAGCCATCCTCTCAGACAGCTCTTCTCCTTTGAGAGGTGGGTGGGGTCATTATCCGACGCCTGAGGCGTACCCAAAAGGGGGAAGTACCGAGGGGGACTGGAGCAATTTTTCTACGTTATTCCCAGTAAACTCACTTTAAATCTTAACCTTGCGACGTGGGCGCGCTGAAAAATAAACTTGCCACATGCGTCTCCTTTCAATCAAATCACAAACAGGCAAGAAAATATGTGATTGTTACAAAAGTTACCGGTGACATTTTTGCAAAATTGTACAGAAATCTTAGAAGTGTCTCTGAAGTTTACTTAGTGATATTTATTGCTTGTGTAATCAGTTTTTTTTTTTTTACAGTAAGGTTCATCCTATACAAGACCCGATGACCACTCGAGGTAGAGTGTTACGTTAATGAGTAGTTTATATGGACAGGAGGGGAAGATATTGGTTAACTCTATATAGACCTGAACAGATTAAGACTGTAGTGATTGGGGAAATATCCTATTGGGAGTCTGTTCCACAGAGCAGTGGTTCATGGGAAGAAACTGTTCGAATGGTACTTAATTCTCGTTGATGGAATACGGAGGGAATATGGGTGGTTTGCTAATAAGTAAGTAGCATGTCGGGTCCTAGCCGTGAAGGTTACACCTAGAAGCGATAGAGCAGTGAGAGACTCGCCGCATCCCGCCTTTGAGAGAGAGGTTGGAGGGTGGAAAATAATTCTTCCCCAACAAGGAGACGCTTTTGAACTATATCAAGACGGCAAAATGAGAACTGGGCAGCTCCTGCTCAAATATTATAACAATATTTCATTTTGGGCCTGATCTGGTTCTTTCTTGAGTGACAAAGAAAAATCACTTTCGGATAAGATTGACAAGTGGTGGTGAAAAACGGACCAAATTTTTCAAGGAAAAATTAATTTTAAAAACCCTTACATGGTTACCGAATACAACAAACACCTGAAGAAATGCCGAGTGGTACAACAACCAAAATCTTGTGAGTATAACATCCAAAATGATTATACAGGTTGCGGCAAAAATACCTCCTATATAATGAGACACGGTGGAGTAATGGATAGCGACTCGGATTGAGGAATCGGAGAGCCAAGTTCGAATTCCAGTCGAATCCATTAATACCCTTGGGAAAGGTATTAATCCTTTCTAACTCCCCCAGGTATTGGTAAATAGCTGGACAGACCGGGTTCTATAGCCTTGAATGGCAACTGGTCTACCGCAGAAATAAAAGGCAAATGTGGGGAAAAAATCGTGAGTCATGTATCGAAAGATACATGATCACCTAAGTGTGTATCACGTAAGGCACATAACTGAGTAGTATGCTGTCTTCATAAAGCTAATGTCTTACCATTATGTGGAAAGTATTTCTGGTAGGAGGTGTTCCAAAGTAATGATAATTCCTCATCTCTAAAATTATGACAAAAAGAAAAACACTGATTTTGCTGCTTGAATTGGAATTCAAATAATAGTCTTTATGATGAATTGCTAAAAAATGAGACAAACTTATTTCGCAATGCTACAATGAGCAATTGACTTGTTTGAATGACACATTGAAAGATAAGGAAGCTTTTTATCTGTACAAAGACCCCCCGGTTATTTTGCATGATAACGCTGCCTATCCTTGTATTGAAAATAGAACGCAGCAAATGTATATGAAGCCTATTCACAAGACATGTCAGCTTCAAAATATCTCTTGTTTCACTCAATCCAACAATCCCTGTTTGACAATAATTTCAGGATATCAAATTGAATAGAGGTTATCGTTATTTCATAATGAAAGCCACAATTTAACTGAAAAGCGGCGACGAAAGGTGTTTTGGTGAGTTAATGATGCTATGAATTTAGAGAAATAAAAAGATTTTGTGAAAAAAAAATCTAACAAAAGAAAATGTTACAGATATATATATATATTTCTTTTTATTAAATAGAACAGACAAGGAATATTTTGTATTTTTTTTATTGGGTTTTTCAAGTATCTTTAATAATTCTATTAAGAGTCCATACAGTGTCTAGAATTCCGCAGACAAAACTCTTCATAAAAGAAAGATTATAAAAACATTCTTCTTTTGATGTTCCGTGTTCCATCAGGAGGTAGGCGATCATGGCCCTCCACAATTTCCTGCTTTTTGTACTTGATAAATTTTGTCTTGTTATTTCTCCTAAAACCCGTTCCGCCATCCATTTACTCAGGCTCACTAAGTATGTTATGCTTTGTTTTCCTCTGTTCCTGTTGCTTGTGAGTATCAAATTTTCCAAGCCTTCTTTACTCATTATATGCTCTATTTCAACTGTTAAGTACAAATTTCCTTTTTGGTACCATTTTCTCTTAAACTTCGTCGTTGTTCACATGTTCAATTAAAAAGCATAATAATTTTATGAAAGAATGGTTATATATATATATATATATATATATATATATATATATATATATATATATATATAGTTGTTTCTAAATAAGTAATGGATTTTTATTTATTCGACGGATTTTTATTACTTGAACGTGGATACGCTCCGTTTGTTTATATTTATTTATTTTCGTCTACCGGTCTCAATATTCGAGAAATCTTATTAAAGAAAAATATATGTCGGAGAGCTCAGGTATATCCAAAGATCCACTATAAAAAATGAGCATACACGGTGAAAATTAAGTTTTTATCGTCAAAATGTTTATGTTATTATTACAAGGAAAGACCAAAGGATTTTCTGATTATTAAATTCTATTTCATAAAATTATTATCCTTTTTTAGAACATTTAAAATTTTGGTAAAAAAATTGTTTTATTTCATCAATGGGTAGCCATAAATTAGTATAGGAAATTTTAGCATCTTTCTGCGTTGAAAAACACACTGATTTAGAAATTCTTGCAAAAATCAAATATCTTATTTTTATTGAAATTTTCACGACTTATTCACAAATAAGTGAAATTATTTTAGAAATGTTTCATTTTAAGAAAATCTTGGCAAAATATCTTTTTTACATTCTCTTACCCTCATTTATTTAATTTTATGAAAACTTGAGAAATTCATTTTTGTACAGTTAATATTTACATTAGTTATAAGCAGAAGTCTTTGGTAAATATAAATCATCAATTTTTTTCCTAAAACAAGACACCCAGTTACAGAAAATCTGTTGTGAATTGTAAAATAAAAATACAATAAAATGAAGACATTATTGAATTAGAAAAGTTTTTAATTGATTTTAAGAATAAGATATTATGGCCACCATTGTCTCAAGAAAACAAAATCGATTAATAATGATTTTTTTAAAGAATTGTTTTCATTTTTTTAAAATTTTAATTAGAAAAATTAATTAAATTTTATATCTTTTGAAATTCTTTATTAATTTATTCCGGTTTGGTGATATATCTAAGTGAAAAAAAACATTTACTAATCATAAATGGAAAAGCTTACTACAATTCAGCGACCCCAGTATTTAAAAAAAAGAAATATTAATTCTTTTTGTTTGAGTGTGTGTACAGTTTTTTGTGAATATATATATGTATATATATATATATATATATATATATATATATATATATATATATATATATATATATATATATATATATATATATATATATATATAT
>CAHIKZ030005007.1:415000-460000 GCA_903632075.3 Acanthosepion pharaonis
GCTGTGGAGAGCTATGATAGCGTACACGCTGAAGGAACAGGGCATAAAAGCAGGAGCAAATGAAATCTATTTTAGTTTCCTTTGAGTCGACTATTTTTTGTCTATATATTTACGAAGATACAAAAAAAAAAAAAAAAAATTAAATAAAAAACAAAAAAATAAATAAAAATAAAACAAAAAAAAACACACTGTCCATGTCCATGACCGGCTGTCGATGAAAATGAACCCTGACGCACGTGAATAATGACAATAGCAAATTTATAATTGAAAACAGAGATTGTAAAATAGAACATTTCTTACGTATACATTTCATTTGTTTCACTTTGGTGTAAGGAGTTATGTGAGTCTACATTTCAGGACTGAGCAGTTGTTTTATTGTCATTATAAACAGCTGCGATCCAAGTCATGACATCTTACCCGGCATAGACGAATACTTCACTTCGTATATAGTTAATAAGGCATAAATATAAATAAAGTACTTTCTCGATTATTTGGTCACCTTGGGTTGTTACGGGGTTAAAAAATGTTTGGATTATTCAGAATTCCGGACAGTTGAATATCTCTAAATGATCAAAAAAGAATGAAGAAAAAAAAGTCATTTTCTGAAAGAAATTTAACATTCATTAGCATCTACTTAAATATGTGCATTCATTAAAAATAATGTTAAAAAAAAAAAAAAAAAAATTATATATTATAATATTATTTTCAAACGCATTGTTTATGGTTTTGTCCAATTCATTTTTTATGAAAAAATGCGTTATTTTTTGTTTATTTCGAGCTGCCTTCGTGTCCTTATGCCGCTAATTCTCGAAGCTGGATTAAAAAGTAAGTGTATTTGTAAAGGTAAGTATTTATCCGGCTTCCCCGACTAAGGCAGGAACTGACCCAAGTGGGGAGCCCATATACATACGCGTGCATATAGGCAAAGGACAAAAATTGCCCAATCCCAGCAATCATTGTCGCGATATTACACCGACCTCACTTCTCTTAGTATAATGAGAAAGGCGTTGTCTCGGCGTTTGAACGTTTTTTTTTAATGCGACCTTCTAAAATGGGAACTGTTTCTTCCATTTCCAGCCAGAATCGAACTCCTGTGTCAGGTAAGTATTTGTAAGGGGAGCTTATGGTTGGAAGCGCAGTCAGCCTAAACTTTTGACAAGAATAATCGTTGCTTCGGTGTTCGAAATTTTGAACGTTGAGTATGGTTTTCCTATTTCTCTAAACTCCTCTCTGAGACGCACACACGAGCACAAACATTACGAAAAAAGTCACACCAATGATAATTGCATAAAAAAATAAAAATTAAGAGATATAAGCAGTCAATTGTTGATACCCACTGAAGAGTGAACGGACGAGTCCGTTTACGAAACTCTGGAGTCGGGATGCTGAAGGTAACATCAATCAGCTAAGTGACAGACTTTTATTTATATCAATTCTATTAAGGTTCTATCTTTGATATCGAGCATTTTATTGCAAAGACTCCTTGCCTTAAATGTCTTTTCTCTCAGTATCCCACTGACTGTCATCATTTTTGGCTTCGTACTATCTTTGACATCGCTATTTATATATATATATATATATATATATATATATATATATATATATATATATAAAATATATATATATATTATAAATCAATTGATTTAAAATATGTTTTTTTTTCGCTACAGTTTTTTTTTAACCATGTTTCAAAAATGGAACCTGAAAGCTTCGAATTTAATTTTGTAATTAAATTAAAGACATTAGTTCCATTTCATCTTCAAGCGAATTTTGGAGTAAGTTTTAAAATTATTGCGTTTTAAAGACACGGCAAAAATCAAAAATCGTGGAAACGTGTACTATGATTTTTGCTGTGTCTTTAAAACCCAAACTGGTTTTTGGCGTGATCAATGGTAACTTCTTTCTTTTTTCTTCCAGGCGCTTTTTTATTTTTTTTGCAAACGATTTTAAGGCCTCTTTTAGTAACAATCAGCCTTAAAAATTCTGGCGACCTCATAAAAAAATTGAAAAACACAAATATGAAAAATAAAGTCGTGACGAGCTTAGATATCGAATCCTTATATACGAACATAGCAGGTTTACATTGTCTAAAGAAATATTACACAAAATAAAGTATAAACCTTTCTATACTGATCAATAAAGTCATAAAACTTTTCTGACTTTGTACAAATCCATGTTTTTTTTTTTCGTCTTTTTTTTTTTCAAATTCAGTAATAGTTTTCACAAACAAATTTCGATTTAACTTTGGGTTTACATACGAGCGCTGCTTTAACGGATCTCCCATCTTTCTCTCTTTATATGGTAATAGTAATATCGGCCGTTTCATTACATGGAAATCATTTTTTTTTTCAGGAAAATAAGTTTCTCAAGCGCAGGAACTGTTTCTACTCTTTACAGTATTGATGGGGGTTTCTTTCTTAACCTTTTGTTCGAAGTGATGTGGGACGTCATCATCTTGATTATGCCATCATTTTCTCATCGTGTTACATGTGTTATCCATTTTAGTTGTTGCTGTTATTGAAAATCGTGGTTATTTGATACATTTCTTTGTGATCCTGTAGCGCCAGTCCAGAAGGCTCCTAGAAGAATGGCCCTTGATATGACCTTCTTTTGTTCGAAGCTTTTTTTTTAATAATTGATTTGAGAAAACGGTTGTATACAGCTGTCAGTTTAGTTAATTTGACACCATGCATGGCATCCATTTTGATCTTATTAGGCTATTTGTTAGGAGAAACTACTCTTAACTCAGCTTATTTTATGTTCAATTTCCTTATCTCCTATACTAAATATGTTATAACTGATTTATACATCAATATATTTGAAATATTTTAGTATTTATTAATTTTACATACTGAGAGAGAGAGAGAGAAGGAGAGAGAGAGAAGGAGAGAGAGAGAAGGAGAGAGAGAGAGAGATAGAAAAGGTATGTCGTCTAATGATAAAATGAGTTTTATTTTGCACAAAACGTTTATTTCTTAATATAATCCCATTTTTTGTCAATGCACTTAATTGAGCAGTGAACATTAATTATATAAATCGAATAGGAAACAGTGAACATTTCAGATAAAAGAAATCAGCTAAAAGTTACCTGTCGTACTACGGACTTATTGATTTCTCCTTCAATTTAGGCGTGCGTGTGTCAATGACACACGAACGTCTAAATGCAGGAAAGTGTGTGGAAGTGCGCAGATCTGTTATATGACAAATAACAGTGTGCAAGTAACTATACTGAAATGAGAAGTGTCAAACGACATAGAATTTATGCGGTACAGCAAGACAGCGCCCTCTGGTAACAGAATGACATATCGCTGTCATAACCTTGCCTGGTTTCTTCCAGGTTCGCTGGAGAAACGCACATTTCTTTTTTAATACCTCATAATTTTACCTCTTTCAATTGGAGCCATACTGTTTACACACGCCTTCTTTCTTTCTTTTAATATATATATATATATATATATATATATATATATATATATATATATATATATACAGACACCATTTTCAATAAAATATTTCTTCGCAAATACGTAACACCGATAAAATGAAGTTAGCTTAATGGAGTGGAATTGGAATGGAGGTTGCTAGGTTTAAGTTCTAATTTCTGGTATTAGGGAGGTGAGTTTCGTTACTAAAATTCAGTAAGTACAGAAAATAATAAAAATTAGTATTTCAATAAAAGATAAAATTAGTATTTTAATAAAAGATAAAATTAGTATTTTTAGAATAGTGTCGTCATGCCTAGCATGCTTGTTTGACTGACTAGTTCACTCGTGAAGTTGGTTCGAGCCTCACCAACTGCCTCGTTTGTAAGGTTCTGTTTCAAAAACTAAGCTGAATAACGTAACTATGGTTGATCTCTATCTATAAAAGGCAGGATGTATGTGTGTGTGTAACGAATGCAAGGCCGCAATTTTCGACGGATTTGCACTAAAATTTACATGCACATGCTCCAAGTTAGCTGGAAGGCCAAGACCGACTTTGCATTTCCCAACTCCCATCGATAGTGGAAATAATCGATTTTTTCATGCTTCTACGGCAGTTTTCATGTAGTTTGCGGCCATCTTCTACTGGCCAGAGTGAGAGCCTATAGCTGGCTGCCACAAATAGGCAGGAAGATTCTGTTGGCCAGCGTGAGAGCCAACAGCTGACTGACACGAATATTAACTAGCATGCTAGCATGCAAAAAAAATCGATAGCTGCATTCGTCACAAGTGGGAAAAATTTAAATCTGCATGGCACTTTACTCCATTTGGCTCATTCGCTTGCTTAAACTCAATGTTGATTCTGATTCCGCAGAACTGGGTTGGGTGTGAAAAAGTATTTGTTGTTAACATTCTTTTTCATTCGGTTTTCCAGTTACGAGTCCTTTTTTTAAAAAGCTGATCGTTTTGTGTTCATTTTGTTTAGTTCTTTTTTTTCGTAACAGATTTAATGTTTAGTATAGAGCTTAGAAAAAATTTGCAGTGTGAGATAGGCAAGAAGTAAGGCATGTAGCAACATCAGCACGGCAAAGGGCACCCCTTTAAAGGCAAGGAAGGGCAAAAATATTTTAAGTCAAGTTATAGCGATTGCTGTATGAGTCGTAGGATTTTTTAATCAAGCACGGGCAACGCCGGGCTATGCAGCTAGTCCTTAAATAATCTTCTTTCATATACCGTGCCTTTGCATGACGTCTGCGATCATAGCTCTCCACAACTTTCTCTCCATTAAGTAATGTTTTCCCCTTACTAATACTCTCATACCATCTATTTAGAGAAGGGAGTTAGGTAGGATAATGTAAAATTTGTAAAATACGGAAATGGAATAAAAATTCTTTTCGAGATTTTACAAGTAATTCGGAAAAATCATTGTTGCTTTTGGTTTCTAGGAACAAGGCGCTCAGGCTTAGTTAAGCTCATACTTCACTTTTTCTACAGTGATGCGTACTTGACTAGATCAAGTATTAAAGCATTGAAAGTTTTATAATTATCTATCTTTCTCTTTCTCTCTCTCTCTCTATATATATGTATACACACACACACACACACACACACACACATATATATATATATATATATATAGAGAGAGAGAGAGAGAGAGAAATAAAAGTTCAAAAGACTTATCTTCCAACCAAGTTTCGCAGATACAATGCTTTTTATGATAAGATAAATTTCATATAATCACTTTCTCTCTCTCTTATAAATGATCCATCTATTAATGAACATACACTAAGCAACGCATTAAACTTAGCAAAATAATACGTCACTATCCCCAATGAGAACATAAATATAATTAAACACTGCCGACAATCAATATTTTACCACAATAAAAGATATGGATAAAAATTGCCAAAACAGCAACAACAACAATAATAATAATAAGTTTAACGTAACAATGGGTAGCTATGATGGTGTTTGCGAACTCATAGGCAATTATACAACCAATAAAATAACAAATATTATAAACAAAAAAGATATAGGTCTATAGAGAGACGACGGTCTATTGATTTTAAGAAACTGCAACGGCAGAACTACAGAAAAATAAAACAAGAAATAATAAAAACCTTCAAATCCTTAGGATTTACAAGAGATATAAAATCAAATAAAAAAAATAGTTAATTTCTTAGATATAATATTCAGCCTAAACAATGGAACCGACAAACCATACAGAAAACCAAACAACAACCCAATATACATTAAATATGTTAGGAGTGGTTAGAATTTTTGTTAAAAATACCTCTATCTATAAATAAAAGAATTTCAACAAACTATGGTAGCCTAAAAATATTCAATGAAAATAAAAAAAATATATTCAAACAAACTAGAATACAAAAACGAAAACAATTCAAATGAAAACAACAAAAAAGAAATATAATTTGTTTCACCCAATACAATAAAAACAAAAATAGGGAAATATTCTTCAAAATAAATGACAAACACTTCCCTAAAAACAGCAAATCATAAAAAAAAAATAGTTATAGCCAAAATTAATTACAGCTGCATGAATAACATGGAGAAAATAATACCTAACCACAATAAAAAATACTCAACAAAACCAATAACAATTACAACAACAATAGCATATAGGAAAATAACAACATTAAATGTAGCTGCAGAAACAAAGAAAATTAACAATAGATATTTAACCAATCACATATAAAGCTATCGTAAATAATAACATTAATACAAACGAAAAAATTTACAAACGAAAAAATTTACAAACGAAAAAATTTACTTAGGTGCTATAGAAACAAAATTTTAAAGAAATATATTATAAGAACAAAATATCATTCGAAAGAAAAATATACAAACGATAAAACCATATCAAAATACATATGGAGCCCAAAAAATATCTTCACCAAAATCAAGTGGGAAATTATAAAAAGAACAGCCCCATACAGTATTAACTTATATATATATATATATATATATATATTACGAGTATTTAAAAAAACAATTTTTTTGTGTGTATAAACGTGCCGATGTTTGTAAATACGGGTGTCCATGCATAACATTATCAGAAAATAAGAGCGGTAACTATAATAAATTTAAAGCCAAAGTACCTAAAATTCAATACTTAGAAAAATTTGTGAAATATTACTGGGTTGTTAAAAAATTATATAAAAACGGCGTTCATGTTCTATACGTCAAGTAATTTTTAAGAACACCCACCTACATGTTACAACTGCTTTTCTGTGATATTTTAAACTATAAGTAAGTAATATTTGTTCTCAATCAGATTAATTAAACTTTAAATTAACTAAGCTTTCACGAATAAAATTTCAGAAGAGTATATTTTATTTTTGAAAAATATTTTTAATAAAGAGAGTTACGTTGTGCTGATAGATTTGTAAAAATGGCTAAAATAATCGATTTTTTGCGATTTAAGAAAAAACTTATCCCAATCAATTTAAATTTGTTTTGAACTAGAGCAAAGTATTTTCCTGGTTGGAAATATTAAATTTAATGTATTTGCTTGAAACTATAACTAAAATAAAAGCTTCAAGAAAGATTTTTCATTATTAAAATTTCATTTTAAACCTTACGTATTGCTTTTCCACTACAGACAACAAATTTTGGGAAACCCTGTATTTGTTTAAAAAACACCTTAAAATAAGATACTTTGCAATTTTTTTTCAAGTAAAAAAAAAATTTCTGTAACTACAGTGTATTTGCTTTTATTTTTAGTCTTTTCCAGACTTCTCTTATTACCAAAAAATTCAAATTTGAATTTATCTATCCACAATACATTTGGCTAAATTATGAATATTTAGTATGAGAAACATTATGCTTTGTTTTTACCATTAAATCCTTATTAGACTTTTTGAGATTACCAAAATGTTAATACAGGTTCTAAATATTAACTCAGCACTGACTAATGTTGTAAACAAAATATATGTAGCTGTCTCTGTTTGAAGAGAAAAAGATTGTGCCATTACTACAGTTTTTATTTTTGAAGCAAATTTGCACAAAATGACAAAATCAAAGCCGCTAAGCATTGAGATAAGGGAACAAACAGAAATTTTATTCAAAGAAGGCTACTTTCAAAGACAAATCGCCAAAAAGTTGAAGATACATGGAAGCAATAATCATTGCAAACGCAGGTAGAAAATGGCGCAAATGTTGATAGAATAACAGCTGGAGCACCAAAAGTGACAACTATTACTGAAGATAAACACTTGATTATTGAGAACAACAGAAATAAAATGAAAACTGCTTCAAAATTGACAGCAGAGACTTCCTCTTGACAGCAACCAATGTTGCTCTCAACTGTGAAAAATTGACTTAAGTCAGCAGAGCCCAGAAGTGCATAGCCATCAAGAAACCCCTGGTATGGGAGGTGAATATGCAGAAAAGACGGTCATGGGCAAAGATGCATAAGAAGTAGTCATTGAAAGAGTTGCAAAATGTATTGTAGATAGACGAGTCCAATTTTAAACTTTTTGGTATTTAGAGGAGAGCGTATGTGAGAAGAAAGCCAGGAGAAAGACTGAAGGATGAATGTGTCTTTCCAACAGTTAAGGTTGTAGCTCTGTTATGGTGGTGGGGATACTTTTAGGGAGGGAGTGCTGGAGATTTGTTACAGGTCAAAGGAGTCATAAAAAACGAATAATATTCTATTTTCCAATGGCATGTTATACCAACTGTTTTAATCTTAATTGAAAAAAAGTCACCTTTCAATAAGACACCGATCCAAAACACTCTCCTTAATTATGTCAAAATTACCTTGAATAAAAAATTGGAAATTATGACTTGGCTGCCTCCATCTCATGATATCACTCCCATTGAATTACTATGGGATGAATTGGATGGGAGAGTTCAATGAGAATAGCCAAAGAGTGAGAGTGAGCTTTTTTTAGCGCTTGAAGAATGCTGCAATCTACTTAAATAAAAAAACATTGGAAAGAATGCCAAGAATTTGTAAAGCAGTAATTAAGGATGGTGGTTTTATTGACGAAAACAAAATATGACGCTGTTGTATGATAATTTTTTTTATATGTAAGTGTTTATTTTCCTATCAAAATAAAAGAAAAGACTGTCGTTACTGAAATTTTGTCATTTACTTAAAAGTATATCATTTTAAGGTATTTTTAAAATAATGCAGAGTTTCCTAAAAAAAATTTCCTGCAGTGTATAATTACATATACCCACTAAAAATAACGTATATAATATTATTATTAATAACAATAATAATAATAATAATAATAATAATAATATGTGCCTTCGATAACATTTAATGTCAGCTTGAGACCTACACAACGTCCCACATACAGTACATGGAATATATATATATATATATATATATATATATATATATATATATATATATATATATATATATATAAAAAAATTGTAGTCACTGTCTCTTTGTTTGTTATCGAACTCCTCCTAGAGTTTTTGAGACATACCCCCATAACCGTATATATTCTGAAACGACATTATCCAGGGTGCTTGGATAAGTACATTTAATTTTGATCAAAAGGAGGCCCCGCTGGGCACAAATCCCCTACTAATTTTTTTCCCTTTGATATAAATTAAATTTAAATTTGAACAAGAGAATGACTCCTATCCAAAATATAGGAGAAAGCCAGAAGATCGAGGTCACATTGACAAGATCATTGAGTAATATTGAAATGCATCATTTTTCTCCACAAATTATAACAATGATTTAAAATCAATCATCATTTTGTTGAAAAAAAAACAAAACAAAAAAGTGCGACACGCAACAAGGCGCGAGTAATTTGGTTAGTATATATATATATATGTAAAATGAAATGAGATGAAATGTGTTAATACGCAGCGAAACATGATTGCATTTGTGTAGCGTTTTTCACATGTTTTGATGTAGTATCCTAAAATAAAGTATCTGTGTTTGTGTGTGTGCGCACGCTCGTGTGAATGTGTGTAGGTATGTATGTATGTACGTACTTATATTGAATCAATTCACCCCAAACATGAAAATAATGTCACTGACACGACGCCAGGGGCTACTGGGTGTGAAAGAGAATGAGAAGACTTTAGAAGGAACCTGAAACACAATTTTAAGGAGGTCACAAGGTGTAAACCTGTAATCTTTTTCAAAAGACCGGGTTGGCGTGTGATATATAATACTGTGAGTATATTTGTCCATTTCTGCCTACAATATCTGTAACTACTAGATTTGTCTCCCTTGACTGTTAACAATGCCATTTTCATAACAATAGTCGACTGTTCCAAGTAATTGTGAAATTTTTATCAAAATAATCCTTTGCGTATATTTGGATATAAGCATCAAAAGTAAATTAAATGTTAGTCCATCTATTTATTTCCTTACCAGTTGTATAAGCTAGTCTGTGCCAAGAAATTACAATTAGACGTCACCTTTTCAGGCATAAGACGTTTTGCTTGTCTACATCATTTATATTCAGGCTAACGTCTTCATCTTTATTATTGCGATCACCTTTTCCGCTATTTTACGCTCCAGTTTTTATCAAGTGTAACCTTCAGGGAAATTCGAACTGAACCCTTTAAAGAGACAGATTGTTCTTGTTCAGCCGTTCATAATTAAGGATATCCCATCTTGTTCTTTCTTTTTGGTACTTCTCAGTTACTGTCTGCCCTGATTATACTAAGTCTATATTGGCGTTCCAACGTTTTGAGTCTACTACATAAAATGATTATACACTTTTATTTTATTAATAAATTAAGATTGTTTAGCAGTAATCTTTTATTAGTATGGTATGTGGACTTTAAGGATTGGAAAATAAGTTGTTGCGTTTCCGTAGATGCCGTGTAACAGAGGATACACCGCCTTAAGCAGCTTGAAGCTGAAATTAGGCCTTGCAAAGCAATTGGGCCAATGAAAGATCTGAGATCATAATGATATGTAAATTGTATGAATTGTTCCATTTTATTAACCTGAGTATAAGGTACCTTGGCGAGTCATAGTAGTTGAACCCTAATTCGCTTCTCTACATTAAAATCATGGCTAAACTTGTGACTTTGAAGGAGAAGATGACTCAATGAGAGATAGCCGGTTGAAATTTCCAGAAACAGTGATCAAACCATGTTTGCTACTAGTGTAAGTGTTTTAAGTGCAAAGAAAACCAGAAGTTCATAAAAATTAAACAAGAGAAATAAAAGAAAGATTGTCAGAATCTCGGAAAGCAATCCAAAATTAACAACCAGAAAATTGCAGTCTTAGCAGTAAGGTTTCATTCAGTACAGTACGCAGAGTATTTCGGGATAACATCTTGTACGGACGTGTAAGAGCAAAACAACAAATATTATTAGCCAGAAAACATCGGAATAGAAGATTAAAGTTGTCAAAAGAACACCTTACATGGAAAGATAGAAAATGATAATAAGTAAGTTTTAGTGATGAATACAAAATACAGTTACATTCTAATGTAAGAAGAACAGTGGGAGAAAGCAACACAAAACAGTAAAATTTGGTGGCAGATCCACAATGGCGTGGGATTGCAAGATGGAAGAAAATCGGTAAAGTTTAATGGAGACCTAAACAGCGAAAACTATATTATTTTATTAGGATTTAATTTTAGGCCAAACTACGAAGATAGAAAATTTTTAGCATGAAGGTGCTTTTTGTCACGCATCACAGGTAACAAAAGGTTTCTTGTGGATGAAAATGTTTAACTTTTGGAAGAATGGCCAGCATGACATCCTGACCTCAATATAATTGAAGCATTGTGGTGGGAACCGAAGAAACAAGTGTTTCAATTAAAACCATACAATCATCAAGAGCTTTGGTATTACTGCCAAGAATGGGAAATAAATCCTAATTAAAAAAATTTGACTTTGTCCAATTCAATGCACCATAGAATTGGGGTAATTATTCGACCCAAAGGCAGCAACACTAATTACTAACTTTTAATTTGTAATTTTGTACATTTTGTAATAAAAATCAATTTCTGTAAAAAAACCCTCTTTAACTTAAAAAAAAGAGGTGAAAACTGAAACTCTCTGGTGGCCTCGTATTTTTGCATAGCGGTTTTTTCAGCATCACTATACTAAAGATGCTATATCATCAATTATATAGCATTAAGAAAAATTCAATAACTTGATTTCTGGCCCACACAGATCATAAAATTTACTGAGAAAGACATATTGCTAATCACTCTCGATTTGGGAGTGAAATTAACAAAAGTAATTCATTTATTTAGGTGGCAAGCAAGTTTTGCATGATGGGTAAATCTTTAGTATCCGAGTACCAGTTGTGATGATAACAACGAAGATGAGAAATTTAATCCGAATATAAATAATGTAAATCATATATATATATATTATATCGTCATCATTTACTAGTTTCAATGGTGAATATTTTTCTTGCCTTCGACTAAACGTTGCCCCTAGCCTTTCCACTTTCAACTGCTGGCAAACAGTAATTTGATAAAATAAACCAGCTGATGGCCATACTCAGCTCTTCATTACGAATTGCTACATTATAGACATATATTGACTTCATGAACAATTACCAATCTCGTTTGCTATATAATTTTTTATGTATACATTCATTTCTCTTTTAAAAAAATTGGAGCTAAAAAAGCTGCATTACAGACCCACATATGACACATCCGTTGAAGGCAACTAGCAGCTCGCACGCAAATGTTGCAGATGTACATTATAAAGGTAAGTCGCGTACCTTTAGTAATGGAACTAATCAAGTCTGTCAAGGTCTTTGTCTCCAATGCAGTCTTCGTCTATGTAGGTGTGCGTCCAGTATAACGGTTAGCAGTTCGGAAAAAGATAAATCGACTAGCCTAGTTCAACTTTCACACATATATCCTTAGTATGAATTCATCTATTCTGCCTCCAGCTATGAGTTAAACAACAAGACCGAATGCGTTATCTAGCCTTGATTGGCAACCAGTATAGAAGAAGAAGAAATCTGAATACAAGCCTGTTGGGTGTTGGACTAGCAATCCTACTCTGTAATAACCTACTTGCAGAAGCAGGAACACCTGGTGTAGTGAAGCTATGGTCCTATGCTTCACAAGTGTGTTTTAGGAAGCCAGGGAGAGAGTTTTCAAAGTAGCTGTTTTAATTCGGTCCCCAGTTGCTAATTCTCCTGTAATTCCTAGATACTGTTTAATCTTTATTTACTTTAAGCAAGGTTAGTGTTTGAGAGAAACGTTATAAAGAGGGAAAGAAATTAGTATAAAATTCTTTTGTATTCTTTTTTTTTTTTTCGTAGAAAATCTCATTGGTTGAAACCAGTTGTTATTATTAGGTTGATGCAAAAGTTCCTAGCGATAGCGTGTGCACAATGTTTGGGAAATCTTAGAAATGGGATATGTTGAGCCAGCACTATATTGATTGTAGAATAAATTTATTGTAGCAAATCGTTTATAAGCTTCAAAATAAGCTTTGAAGCTAAGAAGATGGAAATGAATATTTTCAAAAACATTTGTCTTTCTTTACTTGTTTAATAGTTAAGAAGTTATTTGGGGGAAAAATAAACATTGGTAATGAAAAAAAAATTATTACGAGAAATGGCAATGAAGACATTCGCGTGTAGATTCAGGACACATAGACATGAATAATAATAGTTTTATAAACTGTGGAGGTTTGTGCAAGATTTGTTTTTTTAATCATTTCACCCCATGAAAGGCAATAAAATCCACTAAGACGCAAAGTGTTACCGGAAAGAAGCTTAACGACAGGACGGTGTTATTTTCGATACCTGCCACCATCCATTTATTTCAGCCATAACTGCGGAGGGAAAAAGATATATTCATGCTTTGCATAAGGCCACTTATGCGAAAGTGAATACAAGTAAGTAATGTGAAATTTGAACCCGGCTCGCTGATAACCGTTACACTTAATTAGAAACTTAGACGTTGGCACGCATGCGTAGTAAGTAATTCAGATGCTCTGTTGAACAGCGGTCCTACAACCATATCCGGTCATGGGACAGATGATGATGATGAATAGAAAATTATTAGTAGTTTGTTTTATCGATGGTATAATACTGGATTTAACATTTATAACACTCCTAACTAGTTAAATTTATATACTAGCTTTATTCTGACATCCCAAGTTTGTAGGGCTTATTTTCTCTTGCTGACAACCATGCATTCTGACTTATTACAATTGATGGTTAATCCTTTCTTTACGCTTTCTTCTACTACTTTGTTAAGGACTTCCTGCTGTTTTTTTTTCTGTGTCTGTCATTAACAACGTGTCATTTGTTTTTCTTTTCTTGTTAAGATTGTACCCACCGATAATAAATCCTTGTAGGACATCTAGTTCTCTCAGGATCACCTTGTTGTACAAATTAAATAATTCCAGTGAGAAAACGCATCCTTGTTTTATACTCCTTTCTATTTTTGTGTACTTACCCAATTTATTTTCTACCCGTAATCAGATGTTTTTCTCGCGGTAAATTCTCTGAATTATTCTAATATCTTTCTGAAATAAATCAAGTTTTCCTAGCAGTTCAAATAGATCTGTGGTACCTTATCAAACGCTTTCACGTAGTCTATGAAACAGTTACATATTCTTTTGCATTTTTCTTGTTCAGTCTGATACTATTATTATCATAAACATTGCATTTCTTGTTTCAGTGTTTTTAACGAAACTACACTATACTTATATTATTCAAATCTAATTCTGCTATGCGTTCTGTTCATCCAGATCCGCATACGTTTAATTATGTGGCTCATTAAGCGGATTGTCTGATGGATTCATTCATTTAAACCTACGCGTTTTTTTCTTTTATGTGCCGTGGCCCTTCAGGACGTTGGAAATCATGGCTCTCCACAAGTTCCAATCCTTTGTAACTCTTAATAATTTTTGTCTTTCTGTTATCTCCCCTAAACGTTGTTCCGCTATCTATTTACTCAAACTCGCTAAGTAGATTATGCGTTGTTTCCTCTGTTCCTCTTACATTCAATATGTCCTGTGAGTATCAAATTTTCCAAGCCCTTTTTCCTCATTATGTGGCCTAGAAATTTCAACTGTGTCTTCCTGATGTTAAGTATAAGTGTCATTTTTGTTTCCATTTTCTATAAAACTTCAGCGTTGTTCGCATGTTCCATTGTATTCCCAGCTTCTTTCTGTAGAGCCATATTTCGGTGGCTTCAAGTTTCTTCATCATCTGGAAGAATATTGTCCAGCATTCACTGCCATATAGGAGGACTGATATTACGCAACAGTTTAGTACATTTTTATTTGCTTCTAACGAAAATTTTCTGTTTCTTAATACTTTGCTTGGCTTTTGCAAGACATCTTACGTTGTCCCAATGCCTTTCGGATTTCAGCATCGCACTTATCATCCTCTGTTTAAACATTTCCCATATATTTCAATTGTTGTACTTGTTTGATTTTACTATCTCCAATTTGTAATCTGGGCTGTTGCTTTTGCCGACAACCATACATTCTATTTTCTTGCAATTAGTGTCTAGTCCTTTCTTCTTGCTTTCCATCACTACTTTCTGTAGAAGTTCTTGTAGATTCCTTTCTATGTCTGCTATCAACACTGTTTTATCTGCATATCTTATGTTGTTAAGTTTGTGACAGCTACTAATGAATCATGGCAGGACATCTAATTCTCTCAGAATCACCTCACTGTATAGGTTGAATAAGTCCGCTGAGACCACACATCCTTGCCTTACACCCGTTTCTATTTTTATGTTGTTTATGAATTCATTTTTGTCCATATGCAGGCGACTTGCTGCCAGTAGCGAGATAAATCTCAAAATCTCTTTGACTGTCGACTTTCGACATTTTTCTTATAAAGAGGAGGCAGAAGATAACGTAACCATAATTCTAATACTTCCAATAAGTGCAAAAAGTCGTTCGTTTGCAGAACAACTTGACTCACTCTATTTTAACAGTGGAATATAATATATAATGCAAGTCATGTTTGAGATCATTGTTAACAATACAAGTAAATCACCGGCTTAAACAATTAGCTTCGTACGTGAGGGACTTCATTAAGTGACAAATATATCGATTTCTTTCTCAGTGTGCAAAACGCCTTGGCTGTATCAAACTGCAGAGCGCTCAAAATAAAAATGTAATTCATATCGCCTACATTTGTCAACATAAGTTGCTGAAGCTGTGTGCCGCCATTATTGTTATTCTTTGTCGATGATGCCGATAAGGTTTACGACCCTGACACGATAGTGAAATCAACTCCTTCCCAACTCACCAACTGCTCACCTAAAGCAAAATTGGAGCTGCTCAGTACATTCGACGTCACTATATTAGACGTATTCCTTTTCGATTATTTTGCAAAAGGAACACATTCATACCATTTGAACCAATAAATTATTTGATATTATTACTTATTTCACACTAATGTACTGAGAAATTTTCTGCGAAAGCTTTCGAATGTTTGTTGGTACCAGAGTTCGGATTTGACTCCAGTAATAACAAGAAGAAAATTGAAATTGTATGTACACGTTATAAAAGCAAACAAAATTTACACCGCCATCCCACAAGGTTACACTTTAGACAAAAAAAAAATTAAAATAAAAATAAAAAGAGGCAGAAAGAGGAAAAAGTTGATCGACAGTCATTGATTGAACTGGAAAATCATTCACAGAAATTTGGACATTGGCACACAACCGAGACATGTGGAGGGAATAAGTCAGCTGCTCAGTTGAGCAATGACCCTACCGGTCATGGGACAGGTGATGATGATGATGATGATGATGATGATGATGATGATGATGATGAATAGAAAAATTATAATTAGTGTCTATAACATGAGATGTTGAATTTTGATAAGGAAAAAAAATGAAACTGTCTTTTAAACAAAAACATTTTTTTCTATTGGTTGAAAATATTTCGAATATTTTTTAGCGAGGGAGTTCGGATTTAATATAATATTTTCTCAACCGGGGGTCACTGATAACGCTTGTAACTCTTCCTCGGGAATTATTTTGAATATTCTCATTTTCAAGTTAAAAATGTTTTAAAAGTACCGTTGCATTATTTGCTCATTATTGGCCCTTTTTTTAAATTCTAAATTATTATTTCTCCAGCCCGGTTGTGTGCCAATTTGCACGTGTAGTCGTCCTTTGTAAGTAAGGTTTTAAAATGCAGAAACTAATGATAAAATGGCTACTTGAAAAAGAGTGTGCAACCAAAAAACCGTGAGATATTTAGATTTACTATAACAATTGATACAATAAAATGAGAACTTACATAAATCCATTCTGACACTACCAAGTTATCGTAAATGAGATACAGCCTATTATTGCTTAGAGAATTAAATGGAATGGTCTTATGAACAGTTGATCATTACACACAATCTCTAATAACAATTAAGTAGAACCGTGCTTGAAATCGGCTGTTCATCAAATCAAAATGCTAAGAACCATTGTACCCAAAGGGACTTCTTTTATGTATCATGTCCCTTCAGAAGGTGAACGAACATGAATATCCTTAACTTCCTGTCTCTTGTTGCTCTAATTAACTTTTGACTCTTTACCTCTCTTCTTTGTCCTTTCTCTGACATCCATTCCCTACAAACTCGGTATTTAATATCCCACCCACGAGGAATATATGTGGCACAAGGCCAAGTTTAAAGTAGGTTTCTCCGAGCCAGTAGGCTCGGCCAAAAATATACCTTTCGAACCCGCCTAGACGGGTTCAGGGCCTGTCTACCTCCCCGGACGAAACCTTGCCCTTCGGCAAAGCTTCGTCCGGGTTCCTCTCAGGCAAAGCAGAGAGTTCGACAGACGTCGAGACTGCATGTCGACATAACTCAACAAACTCCCTACAAACTCGTTAGCTGGTTTACTCGCCGTTTCTCTCTAATCCTAACCTGCCTTCAACATGCCCTGTGAGTATCAAATTTTCCAAACCATCTTTCTTTATTGAGTGTCACAGAAACTGCAACTGTCTCTTTCAGATTTTAAGCATAAGTATCCTTTTATTTCCTGTTTCTTTTCGGATTTCCTCGTTGCTCATATGTTCAGTTCATGCTATTCACAACATCCTTCTGCTGAACCACTCTCTTCCAATCTCCTTCTCATCTATGAAGAAACTGTTACAGAACGAAGAGGCTAGGCCAGGATAGCGAGTGATTGGTCAGGATAACATGTGGGCGTGGAATTATGACAGTGATGGTCTCAGTATTGGATATAAAACTAAAGCAGCAAAGTAGACGACCTGAATTTGCATGAATAATCGGCGGAGCACAATCTTCCCGTTCCTCATTTATCTCCCTATTTAATATTATTTTTGACTTCGCTGAGTCTAGTAAGTATAAAAAGTAGGATTTTTATTAAGTTATAACTTTGACGCTACACAATCTTCCTGTGCATCGCATAATGATTTGGTTTTATCTCAGACTAAGCTTATCAAAAGCCAGAATTTCTGTTACTAATTTTAAAACCTGTCGCACTTTTGTTGCCTAGAAAATTGGCGCAACACATTCTTCATGAATCTGCGCTCATTTCTACTCTCCCTACAGCCATGCACTGAACTAAACTAAGGTTAGTAAACACCTGCTAATTGACCAGGTATTCAAGGGTGTTTCAGACCACATCTTGGAATTGACTGTCGTGTCAACTACTTTGCCTCTCTCTCATGCAGGTAGTGTAGAGTCCTAAAAGTGTACCCAACGCATTTTGACATCGCCGGGACCTCAGCAAACACCACGATTTCAACCAGGAGGACATGGCACGTCCAGTGAGGATTTCTTGTTTACACACATTCCATGCCACCCGTCATCTGATAAACATTCCACCCAGCTATTTGCTGTTTAAAGTGAAGGGTAGATCCGGAATCCAAACTACAGGAAAGAAAAGAGAAAATAGATATACCTTGATTTTTTTGCGGTAAGTTGATTTTTAATAATTTTTTTAATTCAAACGTCATAGTCTGTGGGGTTCTTAAAATGTTAATTCTTTTTAGATATTTTATATTACAATGAAATCGCTACAAAAAATATTAGAGGGAAGGGGGCTATATCAAATGTTAAAAGGTTAGAGTCTAAATAAGTTTTAAAGATTCCTGATTCTATATTTTTCTGTAATATCTGACCCTCTCTTTAAATGAGCTTTTTTCGGGGGTGCAACGGATAATTTGTCGTCTAAATTACGCAAAAAAGAAAATAACACTGACATTTCATTTTAACAGATATATTTACCAAATTTAGGCAAAATATCTTGAAATACTAAAGAGTAAATTTACTCAATAAAATCGCTATTGGCTTCAACCATGGCCTCCAGACGACTTCGAAATCTCCTGCATCTCTTCTGGACGGTTTCCTTGTTTAATTTGCTGAATGCTGCCATGATCCTTACCTTTAGTTCATCTTTGGTGTTACAAGGAGCTTTGTTGGTCTCTCGTTTAACTGCGCCTCACATATAATAATCAAGGTGGTTGCAATCTGAGGAGTTATGTGGCCAGATGTAACGGGTAATGTGGTCGGAGAAATTGTTTGACAGCCATGACTGGGTTCACCTGCTTGTGTGGCATGATGCAGAGTTCTTTTGCCAGACATAGGCTCTTCCAGCAGTCACACTTTTGACTTCCTCAAGGCACTTGATATAGGCCTCCGTGTTGATTTTGAGACCCTCACTAACAAATTATCAGAACGATTAGAGTGAGTTTTCCGAGCTGCCGTACCTTCGTAATCACCACTAGACTCATCCAACTCTTTCTGAATTCTCTACACTGTCATCATATTGACACCCAAACACTTTGAAATGTTTGTATTGGAGCTTCCGGCACGAATACCAAGCAGTACAGCATGTCGTTTCCAAATTTCTGGCGGAGTGAATTGCGTCATGGTGCTCTTTTTCTCATAGACAGTGCCCATCTGACCCTGATATATTGTGCAGTCGACAAAATCAAAGCAAACAACGCGCATGCGCGAAATTAAAAATATAAAACTGCAACAATTTACCCATCGCACTCTGTATATATATATATATATATATATATATATATATATATATAGATAGATAGATAGATAGATAGATAGATAGATAATTTAACCATCGCATTTTGTATATTATCCTAGTATAAGCATTTCATTTTAGATTTAAATAAACATATGAAATTATATAACAATTTTAGAAGCCAATGCTTCTTGAAAAAATGGAAAATGACGTTTTCTGTTTATTTCGAAATTTCGAGCATTTTAGACACATAATAAAGCTCACCTCAGTAGCTTGTCGTAGATTGATATTAAGAGGGCAAATTTAGTCTTCTGTTTAATTCAAAAAGTTTCTTTTTTGTGGTGGTCGTGGGGGTACTGAAGCCCCTCAGCCGTTACTATAACGCCGTGGATGTATTAATCAAATGACAATAGCCAAAAATCATATATTATACATGACTTGATTTTCGTTAAAAGTTACCATAGAGGCGAATTTGAAACCCAGATCTTAATGTACTATATGGCTTCTCTATTTTTTTTTTAATTTTAACTTTCATATATCGTTTCGCAGACAATATTGACCTTATGGCGGCCAGTAACATTAAGCTGTAAGACCTGACCAACAAACTCGCTGAAAAAGCAGGCGCATATGGAATGGAACTTAACACAGAGGAATCTAAAGTAATGGTACAAGCAACACCAGTGTCAGCGTCATCATGGACGGTGAAACACGGGATGAGGTGCTCAGCTTCAAATACTTGTGAGCAACTCTGTTAAAACACGGCACCTGCAACGCAGAAATACGCACACGGATCACTACAGAAGCGATGGCCAGACTGGAAAGGATATGGAAGGGGAACATCAGCTTCCAGGCCGAGCTCTAGACATTGTTGGTCCTAACAATTATCCTCTACGGGTGTGAGATTTGGGCACTACTGGTAAGGCTAGAAAAAGGACCCAGGCGTTTGAAAACAAATACTTGAAGCTCCTTCACATCTCCTACTGGGAGCATGAAACAAATGACTATGTAGGGAACAAGGTTCAAAACTCACTTGGGACGACAGAAATCTCTTCTCGCCACGATGCGCCGGAAGATGACATGTTTTGGCTATGTCGCGTGGCATAACAGCCTCTGCGAGACCATCATGCAAGGCACTGTTGAAGGCGGACGTAAGCGAGGACGGCAACGCAAGTGCAGGCTAGAAAACATCAAAGAGTGGACGGACATGACAGTGCCCGATCTCCTGAGAGCCACCGTCAACAGATCATCGAGAAGGTTGTCTGTTTCTTCTTGCCTTAGGTCTTCTCGATGATTGAAACACTCGGGTCACTGATGATGATGATGATGATGATGATATCAAAGTTACCACATCTTGATCTCTTCCGGCTTAGTTATTTTCCGTTCAAGGAAATATTGTTGGCGCCCGAAATTATGTGAAAAAACATGTATTTTGTTATACTTTTGCTAATTTTTATTTAAGCCCGGATTTCAATTCGATGTTTTACACGACCTCTTACTTCTTTTTTTTTTTATTGTCGTCTGTAAAAAATAAACTTTAAACAAATCGATCTTTGGCTTTATATCAGACATTACTTCGACAGTGTAGCATTAAAAATACGTAGTCAGTTTTGTCAACTCTTGTCAGAAAAAAACAAACTGACGAATTGAAGCCAAAAGAGACAGAGAGCAACAGGGAGTAACCTACGTAACGGGCTTGTGTAAAAGGATAACACAAGGTCTAGAAGGGATGGTGAAAAGACAGATTTTACTAAGAGGAAGTTGTGGAGAGGCATGATCGTTCACCTATTGAAGGGACACAAAACAAAGAAGAATAAAAATGTGAATCCCGGTACATTTGCTATGACAGGCACACTTCTTCTATGTGCCGTTTCCCTTCAAGACATTGGGGATCATGGGTTTTCACAATTTCATGTCCTTTGTAGCTCTTAATAAATTTTGTCTTTTTGTTATCTCTCCTAATCCTTGTTCCGCCATCAATTTACTCAAGCTCGCTAGGTAGGTTATTCGTTGTTTTCCTAAGTCCTTCTTGCTTTCAGTATGTTCCGTGAGTATCAATTTTTCCAAACCCACTTTCCTCATTATGTGCCCTAGAAATTTCAACTACCTCTTCCAAATGTTAAATATCAGTGTCTTTTCTGATGCCATTTTCTTTAATACTTCATCATTGCCCACATGTTTTGTCCATGGTATTCTCAGCATCCTTTTGTAGAATCACATTTCTGTTGTTTCAAGTCTCTTCTTCATTTTTGAGGAGATTGTCCAGCATTCAGTGCCATAAAGCAGGACTGATCTTACGTAACATTTCAATACTCATTTCTTTGTTTTAACGATTTTTTTTTTGCTTCTTAATACTTTGCTTAGCTTTTGGAAGGCAACTTTCGAACAAGCACTATACAAAAAATATAAATCTAATTTCTCAGATTCATCTATTTATTTTTTTTAAACAGGAAGTAAATATTTACGAAATAAAGCATGAACTCAGTGACCTACTCAGTCTCCTACTCCCTTCTCACACGAAAACGCCGGGTGAAAGTTACGACCTGTAGACATCAAGAAAGCACCAATAGCAACTGAAGAGCAATTCGGAATGGCGCAGGTGCGTCGACAAAAAGTCAGAACCACAATTTTCTAATAAAACATACTCAGCTTCTTATTTCGGCGCCCCAGCAAGGGCAGAATATTGAAGGTCAGAAATAAATAAACAAATTGCTTTAATGGCATCTCGTGGCAATTTACGAGAGAAAACGTCTGCAATTTTGTCGCTTCGTTAGTTTGTTTTATGTGCTTTGTCCGTCGCTACTCGACCGACGAGATTCTACGAGAGAGAGAGCAAAGTCGCGGCGTGAGTGACAACCAGAAGGCGATTAGAACCAAACAACAAAAAACATATACAAATATTATCGAACTCTCACTGCGAAAATCTATCTATCTCAGTCTGTGTCTTACTATCTATCTATCTATCTATCTATCTATCTATCTAACTATCTAAGTCTGTTTCTTACTATATATCTATCTGTTTATTCATTTTATTTTCGCTTGTGGGCGTGTGTGTACCTGTGTGTACGTGCGGGTGTTTGTGTGTATCGCTGAATAACATAGACAAATGGTGCCTATGATATTTTAAAACATTTTCTCTAATTTATAAATTAATTTCCGTATGTTAGAAGTGAGATTATTTTTGTATTTAATATGTTTAAATGGATATTATCTGCTCCAAAACACATACACTCACAATAATATATATATATATATATATATATATATATATATATATATATATATATAAAAAAAAGATGGATGGCACATGTAACTAGAAGGGAAAATAATGATATAATCAACTTGGTATTTATGCAGATCACCCAACCATTTACTCCTGTCTCGACAGTAAGTCTGATCAGTTTGACAAGGTGAAAATGGCAGCCGATATCCAAACGACTTTCAGTCTGTTGTCAACTGGGGGAAATGATGGCTTGTTAACTTTAACGCCTCCAAAACTAAACTGCTCTCTATTAGTGATTTTCCAAGCGTAGCTTAGATGTGGCACAAGGCCAAAAGTATGGGTACTCAGTGAGGATCGAACTCACTACTCAGTCGTAATTGTTCTAGCGAGACAAGCTTGCTAACCATTACACCGCCTCGAGGTGCCCAAACTGCTCTCTATTAATCATCTTAGAAGACCTTCTTTGTCCTCTATCAACACGACTGATGCTGACCTCCAGGAGAGTGACTTGTTGCGCCTTCTCGGTTTAACGTTTTCGTCTGACACGAAGTGGAAAGATTATATTGAATCTATTGCTAGGTCAGCTGCGCTGGTTCACTTTGGTTGCGTTGGTTATTTTTTTCTCCAGAATCTTTTTTTTACATATCTATAAGTCTACAATTCATTCATGCTTAGAATATTGCTGTCACATACGGTCCGTTACCTCTGCTCTTTACTTAGGGCTCCTTGATAAAATCGAAAGAAGAATTAGCAATATTATTGTCCCTGTTCAGGCGTCTCAGCTTCAGTCTCTTTTCCGCCGCCGTAAGGTTGCCTTCCTGTACCGTTTCTCTAAATACTTTCATGGTAATTGTTCCAATGTGCATTTTGCTATAGTGCCTAGACTATTTGAATTAAAAGCAGTACGAGACTGGTGACGAGGTCTCAACAATTTACAGTTGAGCTGGCGAGATGTAACCGTAAATTCTATGCTAGCAGTTTCTTTTCTCTTAATTCTCGCTTGTGGAAGTCCCTTCTGGCATCATGCTTTCCAGCTAAATTTAATGCAGTGTCAATTGCTATCTACTCTCCTCCTGATTACTCATTTTTTGTTCTCGTTCCTTAGTAATGTTTCTGTTTCTGGCTCTCTCAAACACAGTAACCCACATTGCTTTCCCGCATTGTCTGGGTGAACTCGATTTAAAAACAAGACAAGATGTTGATTTTCTGCACTACCTTGAACAAAATGTTATGAAGGAAAAATCCCATCAATACCAGAAAGAGAGATGACAGTTGGTAGACTTAAGAAGTCTAATCTTTTGAAATCAAAAAAAAAAAAAAAAGAACAAAGATTATATGAATTTTAATCGACATAAGAGTTTACAGTTCGGGCGATGAATAACGAAGATTTTATATATGGAAGCCGCTAATTTCATCAGTATCATTTCTATATATCTATCTATGAGAAATTGCTGAAATGTTCTTGGCCTGACGAAGAAGGGTTTAAAATAAAATGTTTTCTCAAACACTGGGATGTGGGTGAATCTTAGAACTTTTCACCCCACTCTGGTAAGTCTAAGTCTCTCTCTCTCTCTCTCTCTCTCTCTCTCTCTCTATATATATATATATATATATATATATATATATATATATATATATATTATGTCAACCTTGTGTTTACTGTTTACATTTAGTTTCATGAAGGGTTTGTGAAAGTAGAAATATTTTAAAAATACATTTATTTGCAGTTATTGAAGTTGCTTTTAACATTAAAAAATTGTCTAAAGAAAGTTGAAGAATAAGAGCTTGAATTGTGAAAATTCGGAGTGTTGGGATTCGATACAATAACATAAAATATTGTTGCAGGGCTGTGCATAATTCGGCCGTTTAGAATAATCAAATGATTTTCATTGAAAGAATAAAAAATTCAGTAGAAAAGACCATGTAGTTTCAACAAATAAACATTAATATAATGACAAGAATACAAGCAATTGGTCATAGATTGGAAAGTAACATCTTTTTGTTTGGGCTAATAAAATTCTGAAATATAAATTCTCTTTGTTTACGTATGTGAGAAACAATGAAATGTTATGTGTGTTTGTGTGAAAAAGTCAATATATATATACGGAAAATAAAGAATAATATTTTTTTAAAAAAAAAATACATTACATCCAAAAACGTTTGCGGCACCTTTCTTTTTTTAATATACATACTTTTCTCTCGTTGGAACTACTACAACCTCTTTCTTTTATGTATATATACTAAGAGTATAACCTTCGACCGGGTGTTTCATTACTGGGAATTTTTGACGTTCAATTGAAACAGTTTAAGTTTAAAGTCAGCCCACCCAGTTTAAGACTCAGTAAATTTGAAAATAAGTTATTCCAATATTCGCTTGAAGATGAAACGGAACTAATGCTTTTAATTTAATTATATAATTAAATTTAAAGTTTTTAGGTTCTATTTTTTAAACATGGTTATTACTGTGTTATTAATGTGTAGCGAAAAAACCATATTTTCAATCAGTTAATTTATAATATTTATGCTCTGTAAATTTACATTGAGCCCTGTTTTGTAAAAATTTACATTGAGCCCTGTTTTGAAAAAAATAAAAAAAATATCAATAAGAACATCGGATTATATCTCTTACTGTTCTTTCTTTTTATATATATATATATATATATATATATATATATATATATATATATATATGAGGAGCTGGTGAAAAGTTATTGACCTGGTAAAGAAAGACGTAAAATAAAATATTTTGTCAGTCTTTAGTAAATCTGAGAGTTTCTCATCACTTCTCGTAAATCCGTCTGTTGTTTTGTCTGTTTGCCTATGAATATGAAAAAATACACAACTATTTTTCTGCATTATCTGAGTTATTTTAATTGAATAATACAACCAAAAACCCTCGCTGTAGAACAGTGGTTAACAATTTAGTCATATACACTGTTACGCTCTTCGACTGTACTTTTTTATTTCAAATGTTAAAATGGCGGATACACATATCGAGATCCGGACAATTTCGAGACATTATTTTCTATTCGGCCTCCAAACTACTGAAACTGCTAGCAAAATTCTGTAAGTGGAAGGAAATTAAAATATTAAGAGGATATGGAGGATAGATAACGATTCATATTAGACTTGAAGAGGTTAAGATTACAGGGTTTGGGGAAAACTACTATTTTTCTGCATATCGAGTTATCTAAATTGAATGATACAATCGAAATGACTTGCCGTGGAACAGTGGTTAGTGAATTAGTCATGTAGACTATTAGTCTCAATATTCATATTTGGACAATTTCGTGCATTATTTTAAAACTGGACCTCAAAACACTGAAGCTACATAGACAATTCCGGAAGTGGAAGAATAACAAATGATATTTGAACGTTCTGCACCCAAAACTGGTTTTAATGGTTGTGACTTGTTCATTAAAATAAAACTCAATAGTGGACGATTGTTGGAATTTTAATCCATACATATTTCGTCTATATCTAAGGAGCGCTTTAGGTCATGTGAATATTCGAAGACATATTCGCAGTGAATAACCGTTCCTGTTCAATTGCGCTGCGCCATTTTTTTAAATTTTTTGTTTGCTGATGATGTTTTTTTTTTTTAATATACTAAATTTTACCCCATACAAACCTCAAATCATTCAAGGAAGAGGGTTGCTGAATGATGTGTGTGATATGAACGTAAGGAGGAAGTATGAAATAAAAATTATGGGGATATGGGGGATAGATAACCCTTGACTTGATGAAGTAAAACACCCACGCGGTTGCTTGTTCCTCAATGTCGCGACTCTTGGCAAGAAGCTGAGTGAAACTTCCTTCCTATCAATGGAATACAGAGAAAATGATTGTGATTTAACTCTGAGGATGCATCTTAACAGTAACTTGTGGCACGAAAGAATACAGATCGTCTGAATATTTGTAATGGAAATAGTTATAGTATAGCAATAGGCTTGCGACGTTGATGGTAGTGGCACTGGTGGTAGTGATGATGCTATTTTGAACAAATATTCTAGTATTGTAGATTTACGCTAAATTTAAGTACGGTTAGTTTACGTCGTCGGAGTAAACATTACCCTACCTGCTACCTAAACTTCGTATATAAAACACAGTAGATATCTTGAGACGTTTTTAATGGAAAAAAAGCCGTATCCTTATATGTCATCAAAAACGGTAATATCAACGATGATAGTTCATGTGCAGATATGAGCGGCACCCTGAACAAATGATTTTTTTGTTTGTAGGGAACCAAACACCTTGCTATGTTTACGTATCGTTTTAATAATATTCTTCTAAAGTGATACTTTAGTTAGGTTTTGACCTTTAAACAATAGAAACCGGGTTTTTAAGGGAATTTTTGTTTTTGGTCGGGAAGGAGACGGGATCTTCTAAAATAAACCTGTGACTGACCTTATGAATATCATTTGTCGTATATTTTCGTAATTTTTTTTAGTTAATTTTCCCTTAAAAATCGCATAATGTCAACATTGAAATCTGAATAAATATCTTCTTATCGCCAGTATGTAAGATGATCTTAGTCACTTTTATTTGAGCATTCATTGGTTTGTTTCGTGCAGCAGTTTGGAATCGAACACTCGTTTTTATGTGCTGTCACTCTTGTTTGATGGCGGTAAAAGAAAAGTTTTAAAACACGCTATTTACACGAAGCTTTTTTTTTCAGCATTATTTAATCCCTCGTTCTTGATGTCTACCTTTCAGGTTTTAACACGCTTCTCTTGTTTTCTGTCTTAGATTTGAACATTGTTAACAGAACGAAAATACAAAGCAGATGTAACGAGAAGCCAACCATCGCATTTCATTTATAGATTTCCATTTTTTTTTCATTCGAATATCTCATTCTTATCTACCTTTTAACGTTTGAATTTCTAGAATGAGAAGTTATCATTATTTCCATGTCCTCATCTTAACGTTTCAACCGTTGTACTCTCTGGTCTTCTTCAGTTTACTAGGTTGTAGATTATTATCGTTTTGCTGTTCATACCCCGTCTTGTCTGTACTGCTCAGTTATTGCTTGCGCTGTTTCGATTGAGTCTAAATGTATAGGATTGTTCCCCGGACTACAGCATAAACAAAACATATACATTTTAATACTCCCATTTAAGATCAGAAGCCGTGAAAGGTATGTCTGGTGTAGCATTAGCACATTCATTATTATTATTATTATTATTATTATTATTATTATTATTATTATTGTGTGTCGTAAACATCTTGCCAGAGAATGATTTTAAGTGTCTAATTATTAAGTTCCCTCCGGGGTCTGTGATTAAAAGGAGCATTGTGGGAGACTTACCTATGCATATTTGGGGCATTTCGTTTACTTGAATAGTGTTTTGAAGATAGGTAATATTTTGTAGCTCTGAGATGCCGATGTGTCCAGGAATTTTACTCATATGATTTTCGGTAAACTTTTTAATCATACCCAATGCCCCTATCACAACATGGATCATCGTGGTTTTAAGTTTCCACATTTTTGTTACTTCCATTTGAAGGTCCTTATAATTTGACAGTTTTTGAAATTCTTTTTTTTTTTTTAGAAACATTGGAATCCTGTGGTCAAATCATATCAATTAGTTGACATGTTCTGTTTTGAAATCTTTTATGACAATGTCTCGGCTATTTGCATCAATTTCCCTGAGAAAAATCCCACAGTATAGTCACCCCATCACCTTCTGTGATATCATTTCGGGTTGTGTGGTACCATGTAGCTGTTATTATTATTAGTGTTAGATTTTAGGTTTTGCAAAAGACTAAATTATATTGACTTACTGTCACTCCAACACATTCCTTAATATTCACTAAATCTTCAGATTTAATGTGGCTTGAATAATTTTAGTTTGGTTTTATATGTAATTTCTACTTATTCCAATTTTCTTGATTATTTTTTTCTTACTAATGTTGAATGAAAATTCTTGCTGTAGGTCATGTGGCACCAAGTTTTCAATTTGTGATAAATTCTGGAAGTTTCATGTGATTTAATTATTATTGATTACTACATTCATATTATTATTATTATTATTATTATTATTATTATTATTATTGTGTGTGGTATTAACTTTCTAGAAAGTAATTTTAAGTGACAAATCATATATAATCCGTCTTAATGAAACACCCTTTAGTATGACAGTTTTTGAAATTCTTTTTTAGAAACATTGAAATTCTGTATTATTATTATTATTATTAATATTATTATCTTACCTTTCAATACAGAAAGAGTAATCGAGAAAAACAGGGACAGCGAATGTGGATGAAAGGTGATGGGCCTGTTGAAGGAAATGCACCTGAAAACAGTAGATATTCAAGAATGTGTTTTCTTCCGGTTAGTCGCGCAAGCTGGACACGTCCGGTCAACAGAATGTAGTTTAAAACTTTAACCAGTAGCGATTGTTGCTTATGCAGCTGAGGTAGACGATGTTTGTAGCCAGCGGATTTAGGGAAGTAAGATTGTAAAAGTTGGAAAATAAATGATAAAAAGAGAGGCTAAAAGCGGGTAAAAATATAAAGGATGTATTAGAGGAAAAGAAAGGAAGTTAGAAAGAAAACACCGAAAGAAAGAAAAAAAAAGAGTTAATGAAAAGGAGGAGGAATGCTAGAACGGTAGAAAAAAAGAAAAAGAAAAATAAGGCAAGAAATACAAGGAGTAAAAGCAAGGGCGGTAGAAAAGAATGAAGGAGAGAGAGAGAGAGAGAGAGGGGGGGGAAGAGAGAGAAAGAGAGAGAGAGAAAAAGAGAGAAATGAGAAAAGCATGATTATGGAAAGTATCAAATAAGAATCTTACTTATTATAAAACGCAGGTTGTGTGTGTGTGTGTGTGTGTGTGTGTGTGTCTGTAACGTTTATATGTTGGATCGAATTTCCTACATTTTTTAGCCGATTTCAACAAAACTTCACAGGACAACATAAAATTACCTTGTGCTGGTTCTAACGGGGCCGAAAATGGGAAAAATACAGTTGTTTTTTTAATTAAATCAATTTGAAAACACGATTAAGACACATCGTGAGAATGAAAGGGGGAGAACTCACCCACGAAAATCTAAACAAAAGAGCATAGCATGATGAAAAAGACGCCGAACTTGACGAAAACAAAATTTTATCGTCTAATGTTCATATTATTATTAAAGTGGAAAGATCAAAGTATTTTTGGGGTATTTTTTTACATTTTTAATCGTTCCTAGCACGTCTGAAATTTTCGTTAAAAATTGTTTTTTTTTTGGTAAAAAAAAAGGAGATAATCATTTTCAATCATTTTTTTCGATTTGATAAAAAAAGATTAAAATCTTACTTTGATATTCTTTTTCAAAATTTTTTTCAAAACTGATTTTAATAAAAACAGATATTATACTGTTTATTTAAAATATTTTGAACCAAGCTTAACTTAGCTTCTGCGCCGAAAAAATGTAATTTGAAAATAAAACAAAGCAGGTCATAACCTTTCGCGTCGCTTGACGATTGACGAAAGGCACATTCATGACGTTTAGATAACTTACGGGAGGATAATTCTTTCTACGGATGGAAGGAAGTGAAATTATTTAAGTGAACAAATTATTTACCTTGTTACTTTTAAGGAAAACTTTCAGCGCTCTAATTTTTAATTTTTTTTTTTTTTTGTACTTAGCTTTCATTTTTACGTTTACGATGCTTTATGGAAAATATAAAGAAATTAAAAAATAAGACTGTTAATAGTGAGATTAAATTTCATAAGAAAAAGGTATCTAATTAAATTAGAAATTATCAGAAGTGTGCATAAAATACTATAATTTTATGTACATTTATTACATTTTACTGTGTTATTTGTATTTCCATTCATTTTATTATTAATTTTGATATTTCATTTATGGAAAAATGTCATAACTGAGATTAATATAAAAATAAGATCATATAAATTAAAGTTTAGCAGTAGTTAAATTTCATAAGATGATACTGTTACTTGTAGGTACCCTTCTCAGTTGAAATTGAAAACTCAAATTAACTTCTCCATACGTGTTTCATAAAAGTAAAGGGCTTAACAGCGGAGAACAATGCTGAACTCAAATAATGCAACTAAATTGTATTCTGGTTGGTCTTCCGTACTTGATAATTACTGTCCGACTATAAACACAAAAGTTACATTTCTTAATTAATTACCATGGCTAATCTGATTGGTCCAAATTATACAACTTTCAAAGCGCTAGACAATGACAATCTCACACGGACATTTTGAAAGGTTGATGTTGCATTTAACTAATGTTAAAATATTTCTTAAAATTCAATTTAAACATTTTTTAAAAATCTTTTTAAAATTAAAGAAATAAGAAATAATTGTATTAAAAATTCAATTTTCATTGAAAAAATTTTTTGCTTTCAGAAAATATTGTCCATATTCATAAAAACAAATTAAAACAAATAAAAGCATTTGAAACTAAATAATATATTTGTTTTATTGAGTTTTGTATGTTACAATTCACAGCTGATTTTCAGGTACGTTGTTGCAAAAAAAAAAAAAACAAAACAAAAAAAAAACATGATTTGCATTCTTCAAAGCCTTGTGCATTTAACTATTGTAATCACTAAAACCGATGGTCTCGAATTTCTAGAGTTTTTCATAAAATTAGTTATGGGGTGTTAATAAATATAAAAAAATATTTCTGCCATGACTTTAAAAAAAAAAAAAAATATTTATAATAATTTCGATCATCTGTGAATAGTTTCTGAAAGTTTCATTAACATCTGACAATTATTTTTATTTTTGCAAGATTTTCCAAATTAATGTGTGTAAATCCAAAAAAAAACACGGTAAAAAATTATCTATGTTATTTACTACCCCTTGTTTGCGACAAAAGAGAAACAAGGTTTTTAAATCAAAATTTAGAATATTCTAAAAAGATGGAAAAATTTTTAAAAATAATTAAAAAAATTTAGTCTATCCTCTTCATAAAAAATAAGCATTTTGACGATAAAATTTTGTTTTCATAAACTTTGGCGTCTTTTTCATCAGACTATGCTCTATGTTTTAGAGATTCCGTGGAGTGACTTAGGTTAAAAACCCAGGTTGTTTTGTGTGTGTGTGTGTGTGTGTGTGTGTGTGTGTTCCTTTATATATGGGATCGGATTTCTTACATTTTTCAGCCGATAAAACAAACATCCCTTTTTTTTTTTTGGCAGGTAGTATTTCTTATTGTTTTGCACACTTTTTTCTTTATTTACATTCAGAATGCTTTAAAATTCCATTTACAAGACAATTGTTTATAATAAAATTCTATTCAATCGTAGAGACTCATAACGATTGAAAACAATGTTTTTGTTTGAGTTTGGGTTTGACCAATTAAAAAAAAAAAAAAAAAAAAAAAAAACTAATTAAGACATGCGTGTCCGTCAACCTTAAACAATAATCTTTTCAATTTTATTTTTCAGTCTTTATGATGGTCGATACTTGATCTATCTCTTATTGTTACATCCCCGGCAACGCCGGGTTCTACTGCTAGTTTGTTATATAGAATAATTCAAAAGGTATTATTCATTGCAGTTAAAGGCTTTGTTAAATAAATTAGGAAAAATTAAGTTTGATGACTGACAAAAGGCTTCTTTAAGGTCTAATGTGATTTCATAAATAAATATATATACATATATTTTCACAGCCTTATAAAAGAAAGATGTAAAAAATGAAGTGAGCTTGGAAAAAGAGATCCATTTTATAAAAAATGTCTCCATTGAAAAAAAAAAGGCTGGGTTCTGATGAAAGGTGAGGAAAAAAGAAGTGAACTGAAGGAAACAAAACAACTTTATCCAAAGAAAGATGAAAATTAAACAAAAGACGGTTGTGTTGTAAGGACATTGAAAGGAAGGAAATGAATAAAAATAGAACATTCTCAAATGAAAGTCCCATGTTCAGAGAAATGAATGGTCTCTTCCAAAATAGGATAAGTAGATGAGAATTTTAGAAGGAAAAAAAAAAGGTGGATGTTTATGGTATAGCAGTAGAGGCTGAAGACAAGAATGCAAATAATCTTTTTCTTTTTCCTTGTTGCTGTCAATAGTTGAATGGCAGTTTGGCAAAATATTATCTGATATGAAAATCTGCATAAAATGCTAGAAATTGAATTGTAACATGTTGAAAAAAATTGGCCCTATTCAACACAAAACATACTGAATACAGACCAAATGGTGAGCAAAGAAAGGCAGTGAGTAAAGAAAAGGAGGGATGACAGTAATTTTATATGAGAAGCCAAATAAGAGTGGGACATGAATGCTTGTGAATTGGTGGAAAAAAGGCAAAGCAATGGCAGTGAAGAAAGCTGGTAAACTCTTGGTCAGAAACTTGTTATAACACCAAATATCCAACTATGGAAAGAAAAACAGTAAAAAAACTACTGCACTCTGATAATATCTGAGCAGACTTGTTCTATAAAGGATTGGACTGTTCAAAACAGCTTGCATTATAATTGGGAGAGTAAATTGGGAATGTAAAATCTGTGTTAATCAATTTAGATCAGTTCAAAATGGCCCATCACGGTATATTGTACTTGGATTTGTTTTAATGTGTGTTTGTAACTATGGTGGAAGTGAATGTTGTAAATTGACTTGGTGGTTGTTTTTTTTTTTCTCCTGTTTCTATATCACTGTGTTAGAAACTTTCCTATCTAGTTAGAGCAAACCCAAAAAGCATTATCACCCAGCTTTGTGCTTCCAATTTGAAATGCTTAAACCTATGCTGATATCAGAAAACAATAAAGGAAATTGGAATGGATGAAATAAAGGATTAACCAAAGAAAGGCTTGAAGAGATAAAAATTCAAGGACAGACCATGACAATATATTTGGTATCTGGAAAAATTTGATTTAGAAGTACATGAGGATATTAACAGGTCTGAGGTTCATTGTAATCTTCAATGATTTTCTTTAAATTTGTGGTTTATACTAAAGTCTTTTTCCATTACTAACTCTCAGTACTTCTTTTCCATGGACCCTATCTAGTGTAATTAACTGTGTTTTCCTCTGGAATTATAGGACTATGAATATTAGGTGCATCACATGTTCTGTTGAGAGAGAGAGAAGGGTGGGTCTAGTAGTCATAGAGCCATGCGAGATCCACTCTTAATCTACCATACATTTTTAGATACGATAGAACGAGGCACCATTTTTTTTGAAAAGGAGGTTTCCATTTTGGCTGAGGGAGACCCAATTAAAACAAGTGGTCCTGCTACTTTACCTCGTTGTCAACAAAGGAATTTTAAGATGTTGATTAAATGGCTGTTTGATAAAGGAAGAATGTCTCTCTCTGTGGCCTTGAGAACCACAGTTGAATTATCTCAACTTTGATAAAGCATACCCAAGTTGGTGATTTGAACAAACTCTCAAATTTGTTTAACCTCTGGATTTTAAATGGGATTCAGCAAAAGAAAATATATCAGGTGTAGAGTGGCTAATCTTGAGTGATAAATTTGAAATTTCTTTAAATATAAATAAACTAGAACATTTTTTCAGTATAATGAAGAAAATGTTTAAATACACTTTTCATACAGAACAATGTGTGACAGGTTGTGGTGAATGGAATAATATTTACAAAGACTAGTTAAGTTCAAAAGTGATGAACCAAATTATGAAATTAGCAACAAAGATGAAAACCTTTGTCCAATTTTTTTTGACAAAATCCACTTTTTTGTTTTTATAAAAAAAAAAAAAAAAACTTCAGAACAAATTTATCCTGTGGAAAGTTATATAAATATGGTTTGAATCATTGTTGGTGTGTTTTAAATGACACATGGACATGCATTTGTCAAGATCTTGGAATCACATTGAATTTTTTTTTTTTTAAAACAACAAACTTTAAAATTTAAAATATCTTAGTGTTTGTCAGGTTTTCTTTTTAAAAATTGAATCAGAAAAACTGATAAGAAGTTTGTTCATTTTCTGATGATTTGATTTTCACTTTATTATTTCAGTTTCTAACCCACAAAAACTGAATAGAAGTACTTCTTTTATGTAGACTTGTTTTGGTCATTGTTAAATTTATTTTTTTCTTTTACAAATAATGACCTCATCCTAAACTAAAAAAAAAAAAAAAAAAAAAAAAAAAAGACAAATATGATTTCTCATCATTTGATTGTTGCTGTTTTTAAGTTTCAAAATTGTAATAACAGGAGTTTTGTTTCAACTTAATTCACTTTTGATTAAAACAAAATAATTTATACAAGGTAAAACATATAGAAATTCACTTGTTTTAACAAAACTATTGCTATTACAATGAGGGATATTTGCAAAACTAAAAGCAATAAGAGGCTGTACATCTAAACACATTGGTAATTAGAAATTTAAAATTAGGTTTAAGTGTTTATTCATTTTTAGTGTTTCTCTCAATGTCTAATTTATAACTGATATTTGCTTGTATTTGTTCCTTCTTCCTACATGTATGTTGATCCCATCAATAAAAACTTTATTTAGTCTGAAGAAATTTTGTAAAATGAAAATATTTAGGATTTTTTGTTTTTTCTATTTTGTCATTCAATTACCAATCATAGTATGGATTAACTTTCAATTTAAGTAGGAATCAAATAAACTGTTTAAGGAGAAATGATTTTAAATATAAAAATTCCATGGGCTTCATCCAGTTTTAATTTCAAACTTAATAGATATTTATTACTTTCAATTTATTATTATGTTTTAATCATGATGCGACATTCGAGAAAAGAATTTTAGTTTTTCAAAAAAAAATTTATAGCATGTGAAAACTGATGTAGGAATTGAACATCTTGTGAGAATCTTTAGTGTTGGAATGATATTTTTGAAATTTTTAAAATTCTTTTTTGATACATCAACGCAAACTGGAAATACCCTTGTTGTTAAACAATGGATTTGTATTAACTGATAGCCTAAAGAAAAAAATCGAGAATATGTTGTCTGTTTAAATTTATCTAAATATCTATTTATAAAAAATTAATGTGTTGCCAAAGCAATAGTAGGTTTTTGAATAAAAAAAAATTTTTAACCTTTTATTTTTGTTTTCATTTGATGAACTAATCCTTGGTTAAATTTGATATTTTCAAAAAGTGTGTCTTTATTGTTTTCCAACAAGTGATATTTAAATTGCTAAGTTTTAATGCTAAAATCCTTATTTTGTTGGTTTAAAAACTGTGAAAGCACAATATAATTTTCTTTTATTAAACAAATTTTTCAAAAATAAAATACGCTTTTTTTGTTTTTTATTTGAGCCAAGATGTCAAAAAGGATTTTAAATTTAAAAATGAGAGCTCTATTGACAGCCGTAAATTTAACTAATTTATTGTACGGGTGGCATAACTAATGTATTGTACGAGTAAAATGACTTCACGAAATAACGTGAGCGTCTGTGTTATATAATTTTTAATTACCTAGTAATCTTAGAAATTTAGGAAAATATTCTAAGTAATTTAATGTTTTATTGAATTTTTGATATTTGGCTTTAAATTTACGCTTATTTTCTGATAATGTCGTGTTTCGACTTGCGTATTTACAAAGATCGGCACGTTCGCACACACACACATACGCACACAAATTTAAAATTCTTTTTAGAATACTGAGGATCGCTGAATTGTGGCATGCTTTTCCATTTATGATTAGTAAATATAGTTTTTAGAAAATAACAATATCCCCTAACCGGCACAAATTAATACAAGATCTTAAAAGAATAAACATGCCTAAATTACTCTAATTAAAATTTTAATAAAAGTCAAAATGATTCAGTATTCATCAAAAATTCTTTTCTTAAGATAGTACACCATATTGCATTCATAACAGCAATTAAAAGCTTTTCTAATAAAATAATACCTTAGTTTTATTGTATTATTTTTAATTTTATGATTCAAAGCAGATTTTCGTTAAGTAGGGGTCCTGTTTTACAAAAAGAAATTGAGGATTTTAAATTCTGCTATGACTTCTGATTATAACTAATATATACATTAAGCAGCACAAAAAATTCATAAAAATTAATAAGTGGGCGGTAACAGATATAAAAAATATGTTTACTAATGTTTGCTATATATGAGACATTTCAAAAATAATTTAATTCATTTGTGATTAATTCCTGAAATTTTCCTTAAATTTCAATAATCATTTGATTTTTGTAAGAATTTCCAAATCAATATTTTTTTTCATTGCAAAAAGTCGTTAACATTTCCTATACTAATTTATTGTCACCCGCTAACGCAAGAAAAACAAAATTTTAACCAAAATTAAGAACATTCTTAAAGGATTTAAAAATATAATTTAATAATCAAAAAATCCTTTAGTCTATCTTCTTAATAATAACATTAAGATTTTGACGATAAACATGTTTTTATTAAGTTATGGACATTTTTACATAACCTATGGGCTTTTCTGGCGGATCATGAGCGGTGCCTATTAGGTACTTCCAAAGATTAAAAAAAATAGCTAAAGTTTTATTTTTCTTGCGTTAGCGGGTGATCAAATATTAGCATAGGAAGTTTTAGTGTCTTTTTTCGGCGAAAAACAAAGTGATTTGGAAATTCTTGCAAAACACAATTGTTGGATTTTAACGAAACTTCCAGGAGTGATTTAAAAATGAATTAAATTATTTTAGAAATTTTTCCTTTTTAGAAAATCTTGGAAAAACTTTTTTTTTTACATCTGTTAAACTCCACATATTTAATTTTATGAAATTTCAAGAAATTTATTTCTGTACAGTTTATACGCAGAACACCTTGGAAAATTTAAATTATTTTTCTTTCTAAAGCAGGATCCTCATTTACCAAAAATCTGCTCTGAATTGTAATAAAAGACATGGAATAAAACGTAAATCTTTTAATTACTTTCATGAATAAGATATATTATGAAAATTATTGTCTTAAGAAAATACATTTTTCGATTAATAATGACTAATTTTGAAAGTTGTAAATCTTTTAAAATTCTATATTAATTTGTATCGGCTAATTGATATTGCTATTAAGTAAAAACTATATTTACCAATCATAAATAGAAAAGTCTACTATAATTCACCGATCCCCAATATTTTAAGAAGAATTTGGATTTTTCTTGTGTGTGTATAAACGTGCCGATTTTCATAAATATGGTGACCCGTACACGACATTATCCGAAAATAAGAGCGACAAGTAAAACCAAAGTACATAAAATTCAATAAAACATTAGATTACCGAGAATATTTTCATAAATTTTGAAGATTACTGGGTAGTTAAAAGTTATATAAAAAAGGAACTCACGTTATATTTGTCAAGTCTTTTTAACAGATATATGCCCATAAAAAAGTAGTTGAATTTCCGGTTGTCAATAAAACAGCCAACGCCTAACTCCGTGTTAAAAAAAGGTATTTCTGCGATAGTTTAAAAAACAAAAGTAATTAATATTTGTTTCAAATCAGATTAATTAAACTTGAAATCAACTAATTTTCCTCAAATTAAGTTTCAGAAAAGTATATTTTATTTTTAAAGATTTCTTTAATAAAAAGAATTACATTGTGCTGACAGATGACTAAAAATAGCGATTAAGAAAAAGTCCTTTCACTTAATTTAAATTAGGTTTGATATACAGTAAAGTATTTTTCTTTTTGAAAATATTAAATTTAATCTATTAGCAGGAAATTAAAACGAAAATAAAAGGTTAAAAAAATATTTGTTTTATTTTTTAAAATTCATTTATAACTTTTGGTATCGCGTTTCTTTGAAGGTACCTATTTATAATTTTAAGTTCTCTCTTATCTTCATATATTATTTTCTTTCAATCTCTGTAGGATTCGCCATTGTATTCTCGAGGGTATTGTTTGCGTTATGTTTCTAAACTTTGAATCTGATTTGTAAAACAACAGTTAAAAGTAAAAATCAAGCTTTCAACCGTTTAACTTGAATCAGTTTTCATCTCGCTAATGGAGATTTTGTTCTTGAAAACTAAAATTCTTTTCCCGAATGTCGCCGGATAATGAGCAAAACATGTCAAGGTAAAACATTTTTAAAGTAAAAACCACTTGAAGAGATTTGATTTTTTAATCAATTCATCTCTAGCATGGCAATAAAGCTACTAAGACACAAGGTGCTACTATTAGTGAAATTAAAAGACCTTAAAAGGAACCAGACACTTAATCCTGAAGAGGAAACAAAGGATAACCTTTACTTCTGTTCAAAAGACCGTGGGGGAGTGTGAACTGCATGGTAGGCGAAGCTATCTACTACGAACTGGAAAGAGAAAAAAATAAAAAGTACACAGTAAATAACATTTCATACTTTAGGCGGAGACGTTAGAAGTATAGAGTTGAAGTAGACTTTAGAAGGAACCGGAAACACAAACTGGTAAACAAGTGATAAACCTCTACTCCTGTTCAGAAGACCGGGGAGGAATGTGAGCCGAACAATAAGCGAGCCTATCTACTCCTGTTGAATGAAAAAAAAAAAGATTTCCTGATTATACTATCGATACATAAAAGTATTATATCTCAGATATTGCAAAATCTTTCGTCTTAAGTATGACAAATGTTATATATATATATATATATATATATATATATATATATATATATATATATATATAGGTATTATTTATTAATCCGACATATTTTATCACTTTAAGTGTTATTTTTAGTGCATACCCATATTTGAGTAAACATTCATTTTTTTAAACAATATTTTATGTTCTTTCACTTACACACATACACGCATATAATAAACACACACACACACACACACACACACACACATATATATATATATATATATATATATATATATATATATATAGAGAGAGAGAGAGAGAGAGATTTTCTGATAGTATCGTGTATTGACGTATGTATTTGCAAAATCGACACGTTTGTGCAAACACCAAAAAATTATTTTTAAAATATTGGAGGTCGATGAATTTTAGTAAGCTTTTCCATTTATGATTAGCACATATATTTTTTTACTTAATAACAATATTACCTAAGCCGTACAAATTAATACTGAAATTTAAAAGATTTAAAACTTTCTAAATTATTCTAATTCAAATAAAACAAATGAAAACAATTCTTGTAAAGATTTATTATTTATCGAAAAATGTTTTTTCGTAAGGCAATAGTGCCCATAATATATCTTATTCACAAAAGCAATTAAAAGCTTTTCTAATTAAATAATGTCTTAGTTTTATTGCATTTTTATTTTACGATTCTGAGCAGATTTTTGGTAACAGCTGGTCCTGTTTAGAAAAAATATTGATGATTTAAAATTCACCAAGAAGTTTTACGTATAACTAATTTTTGTACCACTTGATAAATATTAAGTGGTACAAAAATGAAATTTAGATTAATTTCTGAAAATTTCATGAAATTGTGAAGAAGTCGTGAAATTTTCATTGAAATCCGAAAATTATCTGATTTTTGCAAGAATTTCCAAAACAATGTTTTTTTTTCAATGCAAAAATGACGCTAAAACTTCCTATACTAATCTTGACGTCGACGCAAGAAAAACAAGATTTTTAAACAAAACTTCGAACGTTCTAAAAAGGATAAAAAATATAACTTAACATTAACAATCAAAATCTTTTTGACTTTCCAATTAATAATAGCATAACGATTTTGATGATAAAACCTTGTTTTTATTAAATTTGGGGCATTTTTTCATCATGTATGCTCATTTTTTAGCGAATCTGTGGAAGTACCTACATATATATAATCTTAAAAAGAACTTTTAAAAGATTTTAAAATTGTATACATAAGTAAACGAATATACATACCACACACACATACATAAACAAACATATATATATATATATATATATATATATATATATATATATATATATATATATATATATATATATATATATATGTGTGTGTGTGTGTGTGTGTGTGTGTGTGTGTGTTTTTTTTATATATATACCCGCATGAATGCAGTGGAATTTTCAAGAAACCCTTTTGAGTAAAAATAATAGCTTTTTGTTAGACCTTTCTTAACACGAAATCATTCAAACATCTGTTCAAATTATTATTATTATTATTATTTTAAATACATTATAACCAAGATAAAAAGTAAATCCAGACAATCATTTCGACCGTGGGAACAAAACCTGGATTCATTTAGTTAGTAAAAGCCGTTGTTTGGCACAACAAAAATAAGAATTACTGAAAGACAGGTGCTACAGCTAAAAACACGGTAAAAAACACACATATATATATATATATATATATGTATGTGTGTGTGTGTGTGTGTGTGTGTGTGTGTGTGTGTGTGTGTGTGTGTGTGTGTGTGTGGTTTCAAAACAAAATTCATGCCAATTCTGTTCGATTCAACTCCAGTGTTGAACGGTATTAAAACGTGAGACTGGACACTCGCATCTGCTTGTCTCGGCATTCAGTGAAAATGTCGATCAGACAGAAAGAACGATGGACCTTGGGAACTATAATGACGGCATTAATGTTGGCTCCAGCTCTGTGCTGATTTTCCACGTAAAAAGACGGGGATCAAAAAATTTATTAGACCCTAAAGTGAAAAGAAAGAATTGTCCTTCATTTAAAGCTCAACTCAGCTGAGCCAGCCGGGAAAGTTATGATCAAGTCTCGTTATTAATTTTATGACCTAACACGGAGGTGACAAAACCACCCAAAAGGAATTGAGCCGGGACTGACGCTAGTGACTCTCTCGCCCAATGGTATACAAAATCCTTTTCAAGGGTCTTCGTGTTTGTGTGTTTCTATGTGTGTCTGTGTTTCTATGTGTGTGTGTGTGTGCGTGTGTTTGTATGTGTACACTTGTACATAGCGATAGATTTTTAATGTATACGAGTATGTCTCCGGATGATTATAACTTCACAGTAACGATGTTTCTGTGTGTACATATGATTATACGCACACACAAACACACACACACACACATATATGTGTGTATCAAATTGTGTATTTGGGTAGCAATCCTTCTTTTATACAGGTTACATTAAAGACGACTGACAAGGCACTGCGATTATATATACAGTGTGACCCGGATATAAGAGAAACCCGGATATAAGAGAGATTTTCTCTGGTCCCAAATTAGAGCCTGTGTTAATGTATATAAAATAGACCAAACCCGGATATAAGAAAAACCCGGATATAAGAGACTTCTTCTCCGGTCCCGACAACTCTCTTATATCCGGGTTATACTGTATATATATATATATATATATATATATATATATATATATATATATATATATGCAAGTTTCGTTGAAAACGACTGACAGGGTGCTGTGGTTGATTTTTTATATAATTTCTCATGTGTTCGAATATTTTTTTTTTCTTTTCAGGACATAATTTATATAAAAATTGTTCGAATGTTTTCAAGGGCTTCAGCTATACTTTTAGCCATTATCAAGGATGAATTTTATTTTACTTTTAACTGAATATATGAAATTTTTATGTCTGTATCGAGAGTTATAGCAATGTTTTATTTTCCAAACACAATCAGCACATTGTGGCCGTGTTCATAGTTGATATTATTGAGTATTGGCTTTTTCTTTTTTATTATTATTAATGCTTTAATATGTATGTGTGCGTTTGTGCATGTATATGTGTGCATGTGTGCATGTGTGTTTGATAATGTATTTAAGCATGCCAATACTTATAGACACACACGCACACACACACACATATATATATTAATAATCTATATGTGTGTGTTTATTAGTGCATATAGCTGTATGTAAATGTTTGTTATTATGTATACGTACATGTAACCATATATGTATGTGATATGTGCACGAATGTTATATATTTATGTGTGCGTATATATCTATTATATGTTAATGCATGAATGTTGTTGCTTCCACGTTTTAATTTTCCATCAAAGTATATTATTGTGTGTATATATTTATATGCATAAGTGGAAAATAAATAAGTGTATGTGTGTGTGCGGGGTCATGTAAACGTGTATGCATGTGCTTATATGCCTCGGTGTCTTGTATATTTTATGTGTAACTATTTTATGTGTAAGTACATATATAAGGTTTATAGATAGATATGGATCAGTAAATTCTTGTTATAGTGAAAGAAAATTTCCAGCGTTCTGGACGAAACCTTTTATTCATAAAAAAATAGAGCATAATTATTCAGTCACCAGTATATTTTCCCTGGTTTTCTATAGCCTTACACCACAACTCCGCTAAATTATGTATTTCATCATAAAAGAAGTATTTCCTCTTTGATTCGATCATTTCTGCAATTATATATATATATATATATATATATATATATATATATATATATAAAGTTATTTACATACGGACAAACAAGTACTCACAACAAAGATGCATTTTGTTTCGATGCGAATAACGTCTCGACAGGTGAGAAACAAAGATAGTTATAAACTTATTCTATTTACATTTTTAATAGAATCGTTTGTTACCATCTTTGTTCATCACCTGTCGAGATGCATTCGCATCGAAAACAAAAATGCATCTTTGTCGTGAGTACTTGTTTGTCCGTATGTAACATTTTATAATAAATAAATTTATATATATATATATATATATATATATATATATATATATAGTTTTAAGGTATGCTATATTTATCGGCAAAAGTTTTCAATATTAGGGATAGGGCGTATATAAATATAAAACCGAGCACTAGGGTCAACACCGAATGACAACAGTCTGTTTCATGCTTCAATGCAGTCTTCGGGTCAAAATACTGCGGCATGCATTTAAGCACGAAAGAGAATGTCAACGCTCAGTGTCAACCTCAGTGTCCCTTTAAATGTATATGATGCGTGCGTGTGTGTCTCGTTGAATATGACAGGAAAGGAAAATTTTATTTTATTTTTCCCTGCATTCTTGAATTCCAGTCTCGCTCAATACGCGAAGCTCGAAATAAATGCTCCTACTAGTACTGAAAACAACACAAAAACACATCTTATATAATCAAACATGAAGAGAAATTAACAGCACCACCCTTGAAAATGGCTACCGAAACACGTTGAAAAGAAAGGTTGCTGTCCATATATATATATATATATATATATATATATATATATATATATATAAGATTATAAGGTATTATAGTCGAACATATATAAACCGCTACATCAATGTATCCATGTTTCGATGCCTATCATAGCATCTCATAAGGCGGTGGTAAGTGAAGGTTGACTCGAAAGTAATACCTTATAATAATGAATTATAGCTCTACTATTGTATTGAGCCCTATTTTAAATTAATGTTTTGAACGTTTGAATTGATATTCGATTCGTTCTCTTTACATTTGATTATATATATATATATATATATATATATATATATAAAAATGTAATTTGGATCAAATATGATTTGGTATCCGACAGAATCATATGTGAGAAAATGATATTTTTTTAAGCTTTTCCTCCCAAGTATGGTGGGAGCGCCACTAACACGCAAGGGGTTACAGAGAGTGAAAGTAAGAGTAATAGGGATGTTTGAGAAAAGGATAAAGAGAAGGATGGCAATCAAGATCAAGGCATCAGAAGATGTCGATTGACGTTACATTTAAATTTTTGAACATTCTAGTTACCAGGGAAGCAAGTAAGAGGAGGGGAGTTCCACTGTCGGGAAGTGTGAGAGACGAAGCTGAGTAGAAGAGGCAGTTCCATTTAACTGTTTCGACAGTGAAATGGTAGAACCGAAATACCAACCTAGTAGCGCGTTTAAATTCATGCAGTTGGGCACCAGTGAAAATAGCTCGTCAGAGCAGTTGCCATGAAAATATTTATAGAAAAGACAGAGCCACATAACATCTGTGATAAAGTGACTGAAGTCGAGATGCCAGGTCAGGACTTATCACATCGCATATCCATCTTTGGATTTTGATGAGAACCTCGAGATGAACAGCGGGGTCACCAGACCATCTGTGACAACAATGCAAGGACGAATGGTAGATTTGCAGATTTGAAGGATGGATTCAGATGAGAAAAACCTTCTGGCGCGACATAGAGAACCAACTTCCTTGCGGTAGAAAATATAAATTTTTATGTACCAGAACAATTTTAGGAAAATCAATGACAAATTATAAAAAAAATACTTTCGTGTTACGCGTTTCGTCCTTTAGGATTTCATCGGACGAAAGTGATGTTTACGTCGTTGTAACTGCGCATGTGCAGGAAGGGAGGAGACACTTAAATGTTTCACTCCAATTTCAGATTATGAAAATTTGAGATACTTAATAACAAGCGTCATAAAAACATAAACAAAAAGAAAGTAAATGAAATTGACTAGATTATATGCACAAAGCTGTATTAAAAAAAAAGAAGAAATTAACTTCAAAAAATTAAAATTTCAGCGCCTTCCCTCTTTCGTATGCGCGTGTATATATCGTCTGATTAAGTCGTAAAAGACGAAAGACGCCGCACGGAAATTTTCTCCACTTTGTCAACTGATTCTTCTTCTTCTTCTTCTAATAATAATAATAATAATAATAATAATAAGGAACAAATGAGAAACGTTTATAAATTTAACATGTTTCGCTTTTATTT
>CAHIKZ030005007.1:470000-562500 GCA_903632075.3 Acanthosepion pharaonis
GATCAGGCTTCACGTGCATTTGACTTGTTTAACAACGTTAGTATAATTTTTGACGTTCCAAATTCAAAGAGTGACGCGTCCTTTCGAAGCTCCAAAAAATGAACGTATTTCAAGCCGAAATAAAAAAAAAAACGTGAATATAGAATTATGATACTCTTACAATACATACATAAAGCAATTTTTAATTGTGCATTTATGTAGCAATCTTTCTTTTATACAGGTTTTATTGCAGCTTACTGATAAGGCACTGTGATTAAGCTTTTTATTATATTTTTTCTTGCATTCGGACAAGTGAAATGATTTCTTTTTTTGACATGTAGGGCCTCTCCAAATTATCTGTGAATCTGGGCTCTAATTATACAATATGTTTTTTGTCTGACTAAATATAAATTTATTTATTTAAAATAATATTAATATTCAACACGGTCAATAAATTTTGGCTGTGTTTATAATTGATATTATTGAGAGTCGGTCTTTTTCATTTTGTTGTTTTTGCTTTTTGTTATTTTTAACAGTTTTCTGCATTTAGATGTATGATTATGTTCGCCTTTTTCCGTTGCGAATAAAATTGTTTTAAGTGAAAGGTTTTACAAATTTCAATGACAGTAATGCTCTCTGCTCGGTCAATGAATGTCAAATATTTCCTTATAAGGAAACGGCTAATATCATTATTACTATAAAAGGAAACTGCTAAAATTACAATTATCATTTCAATGAATGGCAAATGTTTCCTAAGGAAACGCTAATATTACCATTACTATTACAATGAATGCCAAATGTTTCCTTATAAAGGAACGGCTAGTATTGCCATTACCATTACAATGTATGCCAAATGTTTCCTTTTAAGGAAACGGTTATTATTACTATTACGATTACAATGTATGCCAAATGTTTCCTTATAAGTAAATGGTTAATATTACCATTACCATTACAATGAATACCACATGTTTCCTTTTAAGGAAACGGCTAGTATTGCCATTACTATTACAATAAATATCAAATATTTCCTTATAAGGGAACGGATAATAATACCATTAACATTGCCATGTAATCTTGGGCCGGAAATTGGAAATATTTCCAGTTGCTTTCACCGTTGTTTTAAATTCAGTTTCCTTCTCTGAGGTTTGCTGCCGTCCAGAGCTAGAGGGTCCAATCTTCCCTGTTTTTAAAGACATAGCTGGAGAGAGAAGAGATCAATTCATGCTTTTCAAAAGGTCATTTATTTGAAAGTGAACCCAACAACCCAAATTTGATCTCGAATCGCCGATTCCATTTTTCTCGCTGACAGCCATTACGCTACCCGCAAAGACAGACGCTAAAACCGTACGGGTGGATTTAACTGGATTTGGGTGGGTAGTTTGTATATAATGGGCTAATGTAAATCGATGTATTTGAGTTGTCCAGATGCTGGGAAGTGCCCCACTCCGTCAGAGACAATTTTGACCTGACCGCTCCCTGAATATACTCCTCACACCTCAGTGTGAAGAAGCCTTTGAATATCCAATGAGCGCCGATAGAATTCCCTATTATGGAGGAAAACCCAGAATGATAACGAAAAGATACGGCGAGATACAGAAGGATTAAAAGCTATAAAACCCGACTGAAAAAAATTGTACAAAAGTAATAAAAGAAATTGTAAAGAAAATTCATTTATAAGAAAAAAAGGTTTATCATTTCTCAAATACAAAGCTTTTCAATGGCTCCTGACAGTCTTGAAGGGAAATGTAAAGCATTTATCGGGATTGAAGCGTTATAAACTTTAAATAGTGACGATTGTCTTCTTATTGGGCGAAAATATTCCAAACTATCGTTAGTATATTGTTTCTGAAGAAAACACACACACACATATGTGTGTGTATATATATATATATATATATATATATATATATATATATATATATATATATATATATATATATATTTTTATATATATACAAAACAATTAACTGTAATTATATATATAAGCACTATGCATATTTCTTAAAAAATGTATAAAAAAATACTTTATATTCCTTATTTTGATGTATGTATGTATGTATCTATGTATCTATCTATCATTCTGTTCATATCTATCTATCTATCTATCTATCTATCTATCTATCTATCTATCTATCAAATTATTCGTCTGTCCGTATGTATGTTTGTATGTAATGTATGTATGTGCGTATGCATTTACTGTTACTTTCTGCGATCGACTCCAAATAGGATGCTCCCCGATGACTACAATGATAATCTCTTCAATTCTATGGTTAACCGCTATCTTCCCCACATATCCTCATAAACTGCACCTCTTAACTTTTACTTTGTAAGGCTCTACCTTGAATGGCCCTTGGGCCTTGTACAGTGTGAACATTATTGCAAAAACACAGATACCTGCGCTGTATTGCTTTTTTAATATATATATATATATATATATATATATATATATATATATATATATATATATATATTAATTGATTTAAAATATGGATTTTTGGCTACACAGTTCTAACCATGTTTCAAAAATGGAAGCTAAAAGCCTCGAATTTAATTTTGTAATTAAATTAAAGACATTAGTACCATTTCATCATCAAGCGAATTTTTGAGTAGCTTATTACTGGGTTTTAAAAGCACAGCAAAAATCTTAATTCACGTTTCCAAGGATGCAGAGAAATCCATTCATCGAGACAAGGGGGTGTTTGCGTGTTCATTATCTCTGTATTTTGATGTATCAGTCATTAGTTGCGTTTTGGTAGGGGTAGGGATGTATTTTTCAATGAATTCTGACATCTGTTAAATGCATGTCGTCTGGATTTTTTTAAAATTTATTGTTAACGGCAAAAATTCTTACAGTATTTTTTTCTATTTGTATACTTAAAGATTTTTTGGGGGTGTTTAGGTTAGAATACGTTTATATATATATATATATATATATATATATATATATATATATATATATATATATATATATATATATACTTTCAATCTGTTACAATGCTATTGAGCTCATTTGTCTGAAATCATTACTGCCATTAATTTTCAAAATAAATATTCATTTTCCTTTTTACCCCCGAAAACTTCTGTATAAGACTTATATAAGTCTCTATAAGATATGTGCAAACGATATATGATTTTATTATAATGGTGAAGGCTTGTGCGGAACTAAGCTAATTTTTCGGAAGAACTGAATACAGAGAATTGGAAAGTCACGATGTTTCCAAATGACGACCCTCCTCAGGTTTTGAATTCAGAGTTTTCCTTCTCGTAGACTGGTTACTAACCAAGGTTTTTAAGAGCCCCGTCGTCTCTACTATGCAATCCATAGCGTGGGGGGGGGAGGTGGAGATGTATTCATACGTTTCCCAAGTTTATTTGCTCGTAATTGAATGTAACGAACTCGACTGGATTTCGAATTCTGATGTCCGAATTCTCATACCGACCCGTTATCCATTACATCACGTGCACATCCATACACCAGCTGCAAATAAACACACACACACACACACACACACACACACACACACACACACACACACACACACACACACACACACACATCTATATAATAAATGCGAATGTCAGTGTGTCACACTTTTTCAACTTTACTACTAGAGGCCGTAGCCCAACATAAGATACCATTTTGAAATCAGGCCGACCCTGGGAGCAAATTAAAAACATTCCGGGCCGGATCCGAAACCGTAATTCTGAAATTTTGGATTTTTCATTACTGCAATTGTTTTTGGCGATATTTTACGTGAGTTTTTGCGACGATATTTTTTGTGCGATAACAATTTTTATAACCTGGAAATAAATTTGGGAATAATTGAAATTAATTGCGAAATCCAGCGAAAGTCACCCATGAAATAAAAATAATTGTTTGTGCGGAAAGTAAGGATCTACGTACATCAAACTGTATTTAAATTAAGTGGCACCAGAAGAATTGTCGTTGAAATTTTAAAAGATAAGCTTAAATATTAATGCAATACTTAAATGCAGCGATCAATTTTGAATTCTTCTGTAGTTTTCTGTCGCCTATCGCATATGGCAACAGTAGGCCTCGCAAAAAGAAATCACCGCCAACAGAGGACAAGATTGCAATCAAAAGAGTCAAGGCTGCAGCGAGAAAAAGAAAGTCCTGGCAAATGAGAACCCAGATAAAACGGCAGCCAGGAAAGCTATCAATGCTGAGAATATGCAAAGACTTAGGGACTCTCAAACTCCTGAACAAGCCGAAGGCCCAATCAAGAGCCCTCTGCAAGAGTCAAGTTTAAATGCCGCCCAATAGGACAGCTTTTAAGCTAGTATATATATATGTATATATATATATATATATATATATATATATATATATATATATATATATACATCACACAGATAACTGATTCGCGTCTGTCAAGGTTAATAATGTGTGCAACAGCTTTTTACTGTTACTATTGCCTTAATTCCTGGTAATATCTTTCTCTTCGAATTTCAAAGACTTTCGGTACCAAAATCATTATCAATGGTAGTGATGGTGCCGAAGCGGGAAAGGAAACCAGAGAGCCGAGTACAAATTCCGGTTGGCGCCACTGTATTAAATGTGCACTATTGCACTTGGGAAAGACATAAATCCATCTCTGATCCTTCACCCAGGTAAAATAGAAAGGCAGACTAGGCTTTCAAGCCTTAGTTGGCAACTAGTGTAAGAGAAAGAAAACTCTGAATTTCAAACCACAATATAAAAGCTGCTTGCGAGTGAAACTAAAGCAGCCCCACGTAGTGATAATAAATTCCACACTGAGTCTACAGGTGGAAAAAAGGAGAGCTTACTCTCTCAAACAATGCTTTAGTCATATTAGCATTACGTTTAAATTGTATATCTATAATCATACAATATTGTCAGTAATATTTGTATTCAAATTTAACCACTGATAATTTATTTTTTTCTTGATTTACAATGTCTTTTATAGTATCTTACAATTACAATACAATTTGATATTAAAATTATTTACAAGTTTTTAAAATACCATGTACTTTCAGGACGTAGGCAATCATGGCCTACCACAATTTTTTTTCTATTTTCTGCGAATTGTCTTGCATTTCTGGGAAAGAGAATGAATGGGTTTCCGGTTGCCTTTTTCTCGGTCTGGAATTTAGAGTTTTCCTACTATCAGACTGGCAACTACTCAGAGTTACAGAGCCTCAGTCTATCCTGCTATAGACGCTAGTCTGCAATTTGAACTTGACTTGCCCGTCGATATCTGTTATTATATCCGCAATGGTTATTAGCATGGAAAAAAAAAAAAAGAATATTCTAGTCGGGCCTGCTGTGCTCGCTTTACATTGATGTCTTTCAGAAAGGCATGAACACAGTTATTATTTGCAATAGGCATAGTTTCAGTTGAGTGGTGAGGATTGAACTCACAACTCGCTCTAGCGAGACCAACCTGCCAACCACTACACCATGTCTGTGGACATCAAGATGTGATTTGCAATAATCTACGGTCAAATATTATGTCAAGTCGCTTTATGAGTGCTACTGGTATCAAGTAACCCAGTGCCAGTATAAATGAAGAAGAGACTTGTAACAATAGAAATGTGGTTCTAGAGAAGGATGATGCGAATACCATAGACGGAACATGTGAGCAACCACGAAGTTTTAGAGAAAAAGGGTGAAAAGACACACCATGAAGCGACAGGTGAAATATCGAGTACAGATAAGGATGAAAGAGGGTCGGAAAATTTGATACTCAAAGAACAGATTGACGGCAAGAGAGACAGAGGAAAAATAACGCTTAACCTACCTAGCGATTTTCAGTAAATGTGTGGCAGAGCTGGGTTTAGGAGAGATAACAAGAAGAAAAAAAAACTTTGTTCTTCCGGTTGACTGTTATAAAGCGATGATCTTGCGCAGAGTCTATTTTTTTCAGGATTCCTCCTGTAAATAAATTGTTGAACGCTATTAAAAAAATCGTTATTGCGGAGATAACATTTTTTCAATAATAGATTTATTGAATCGAAGTTTCTTTACGTTGGCCTGAAATGAGTTATCCAAATCCACCTTCCGTTGGAAATAACTACTCAGAATTTGAAGCAGGGCTCCAGAAACCCCAACTCCAGGGGAAGCCTGTTTGAGGATCCGGGCAGTGCTTTGTGAACATCGCTATCTTATCAACATTTCCTTCTTTTTTTACCATTACCTATTTTATATACGTTACAAATTAAACTAAGTACAACTGATTATTAAAGATTTTCTTTGATTTTAACGTCATTCTAGGGGCTTTTTTTCGGCTAAATCGTTGAATTTGTTTTGTTCGAAAAATGCATTATATAAAATTCATTATTTTTATCCATAATGTTGAATGTGTTTAAAATACTCAGCTTTTGAACGAGAAAAATCTCAAGTTAATGTTAAAAATTGTCGCAAAACGTTGATTTGTTCATGATGGAATGACCTATTATGACATGTCTTAATTTGTGTTTAGGTAAATTGTATTTATTCTAAATTTTACGAGTTGAATTGTTCATTTATAATGTATGATCCAATATTTTACATAATTTGGCTACAATGAAGTTTGTACTTTATATGAATATTACCTTAAGAAAATTGAGATGTAGTAGATTGGAGGGGGCGTATCATTGAATTGTGTGCGAGGCTCTGTATCATTGATTCGGGGGCTCCGTATAGATTCGGGGGCTCCGTATAGATTCGGGGGAGCACAAGACGCTTGCACCGGCCCAGATTTGAAGTATAATGTCTTAGAGTTAATATTTTCGAGTTGTTTTTTTAAATCTTCCAGTTTTGTTAGAATCTCCCATTTCCCAAATTCTAAATCTCTCGATTTGAAGATTTTTAACTTAACAGATCTTGTATAGTGCAGAGGCTATCTACAATGCAAGTAGATAAGATCATTGTATATATGTGTATATTTATTAATTTTCCTTCGTCTGGCACGAGGCCACAAAAGAAGAGCAGCCATTAAGGATTAATTTCACATCGAGTCAAGCTTTTTAACCACTACACTGGGCGATGTTTGGACGGTCATATTCGTTGAAACATACAGAAAACTTGATAGTCTATTCCGCGTAAAGCAGAATTCAAATGTTTACGTAAAAGCTTGACATTTGCACACAAAGCATAATGCGTCCCAAACACGTTGGACGCACCTATTTGCTACTCGTATACCCATGTGTACACACACACAAGCACATATACAAACACACAATCACACATACATACACACACACTCACACACACACACACACTCTCTCTCTCCTCTCTCTTTCTCTCTCTCTCTCACACACACACACACACACACACACATATATATATATATATATATATATATATATATATATATATATATATATATATATATATTCACGAAATGTACACATGTACACGCACGCGTACATCGGTGTGGACACAGGAATCGTGGCGATACTTACTGAAATAGTGAAAGCGGCCGAATCAACCCAACAGCGATAGAAAAGCCTTGTCCAACTTCATCGCGCGGTCGGCCTCTGTTGAAGGAAAGGTTTCGGGTTACAGTGAAACGTGAACATTGGCTCTTTTCGCAAGGCCCTCCCACTGTCAATTTTGTTTCGCCTTGGCATTACTTGTTTTTATGTCTGTCCGTGTCAACCGCAAGAGCGTGTCTATGTGTAACAACCGCCATTTCTGACGTATTCGTTGGCTGGTGATCGGTGGCGGTGATGAAGTCGGTAATTTGGAGTCGTCAGTTTGTAAAGAGGGTTTTGATGCGGTGTGGCCTCAGAGGACGTGATGGCGATGGTCGTTGTGTGTGTGTGGGGGGGTGCATGGGTGAGCTGTAGGCTTATAATAGGAGGTTGGGAAAGAACCAGAAATGGTCTTTATATTTTGAAAATCATCAACCAAAAAAAAAAGAGTAAGAAAGGCTTTCAATACGAAAATGAAAATTGAAACGTTGGAAGCGGTTGACACAAAGAAGAAGAAGAAGAAAAAGGAGGCGGAATAAAAACTGAAAGAAAGGAATTAAAAATCTAAAATATGGAAGTCAGATTATTGAGCAGAAGTACAGACCGTAGAAGTTTTCAATATTTTCCCCTATATATATATATACACACACACACACACACACACACACACACACACACACACACACATATATATATATATATATATATATATATATATATATATATATATATATATATATATGTTATTTAAGCAACAAATGTTCTTTAAGGCAAATATTAAAAAGAGAGATTTTGTTTCGATTAACAGATCCTTCTCAGACAATGCGAAAATTCCGTCAGAAATTGTCCGAAGTTCATTTCGATAGAAAAGTACAAGAAATATGGCATAAACAAACTTTCGTCTTTCTTCCTGATGATGACTTAAAAAATTCGAAAGTATTGACCATATTTTACTTTTCTTCCGAAGTGAAATTCGGGCAGTTTTTGATGGAATTAGGCCCTTGTCGGAGATGGATTATTCGTAATTTTGAAAAATTATTCAATTATTCATTATTTTATTGGTTCAAATTAATCGACACAAAATATCTATTGTTTCCAATAATAATATATATATATTTTAAGACATTTTATGTTTATATATTCTTTTTATAGATACAAATATTTAAGTAAATGCTCTGTTTATAATAAACAATATTAAACAACATTTACTGGCCTGAATATCCGAGAAATTTTCACAGAAAATATTCGTCATCCGACAGGATTCGAAACTGTATCCTATACGGAACCGTCATTTAGCTTGACGTGCCCTTACCGATTTGGCCACAGAGGAGCGTTCGGTTAGCAAAGTCGAATTTACTGTATTTAAACTGCAATCTTCCATGAATCTCTCTGTGGCCAAATCGGTAAAGGCACATCAAGCTAAATTTTCTACCCTTTGTAGCTCTTAATAATTTTTTTCTTTTTTTTTTTCTTATCGCTTCTAAACCTTGTTTTGCCATCCATTTACTCAAGTTCACTAGGTAGGTTATGCGTCATTTTCCTCTGTCCTTCTTGCCTTCAATTTGTCTTGTGAGTATCATATTTTCCAAGCCCTCTTTCATCATTATCTGTCCCAGAATTTTCAACTGTATCTTCCTGATGTTAAGTATAAGATTCCTTTTTGCTTCCATTTTCTTTTGAACTTTTCTCGTCATTGCTCAGATCTTCGGTCCATGGTATTCTCAGTATCCTTCTGTAGAACCACATTTGCCACACATATTGCGTCAAGTCTCTTATTCATCTGTGAGAAGATTGTCCAGCATTCACTGCTATATAGGAGAGCTGATACTACATGACAGTTCATTACTCTTTTCTTTGTAGCTAACGATATTTTTCTGTTTCTTAATACTTTGATCCGCTTTTGAAAGCTATCTTTCATTATCCCAATGTGCCTTAGGATTTCAGTGTTGCACTTTCAGTTTCTCTGTTAAAACACTTCCCAGATATTTAAATTGGTGTACTTGTTTGATTTTGGTATCTCAAATTTGTAATTTTCATGTTGGACTGTTCATACATGGTTTCTGTGTCGGGGGATTAAGCATTCTTCCGTTTGATAAACTAATTCTTTGAAAATAAATATTTGAAATTTTTCAACCAATGGGTCGCGTTCCCGTCAAAAAAAAAAAAAAAAAAAAAAAAGCATGCTTCTTGATCCTTTTGTAGGATATTTAAGCAAAGACACACCAGTAAGGACAGGCAGACGGTAACAGTTCACGACGCTCGGCTTAAAAGAAATTAAATTATTCAACTATCTTTCTCACCAAGATACGTGACACTTACACTTACCTCCTCACTTTCTCTCTCGCCTCTTCTTCGTCACACATACACGAGATGAAATCAGATTTCTTTTCATCTTAACAAACAACTACAAACAAGCATTTTAAGAATTTTAACACTCATACACGCTAAGAAAAAATTAGCTGTAAAAAAATACGAAAATAAAAATATCTTATATTTTTATCTTTAAACACCCTTTTCGCCTTTTTATTTGTTGAGGGTTGATTCAAACATATACTTATTTTAACTATGATATTTTTCTGTAAATTATAGATTGGTCAGTAAAATAAAGACATGTTGTACTAAGGTTATCCTATGATCCTGTAATCAAATTACAAATATTTTTAAATGTCCTCTTCAGTATAATCTACTTCTGATACAGGATTTAAGTCATCTGTAATTACCGAGATGTTACTGAAGGGTGATAATGATGGAATGCTGTATTATACTTGCTCGACCCACCTCACTCTGGTCGGATCTTTACAGCTTTTGGATATGTTACTCGTGATTAAACAAGCTTTCCAATGGTACAAAGATTTAAATTGGTACCAGTTGTTTTCAGGTTAAAACCAATTTCTAGTGACAAAAAAAAAAAAAAAAAAACGGAATTGAAAGTAGTGGCGGAAGATGTGTAAGAAGAAGAAAAATGAATTGAAAGAAGAAAAGAAGAAAAATCAAAAAAGAAAAAATGGAAACAATAATGAAAAAGAAAACGGAATTGAAAAAAAAATACAAAAAATAGGTGAAAGAAAAGTGAAAGAATGAACTGGAAAAAGAATATATGATGAAAAAGAAATTGAAAACAAGAGAAAGAAGAACGAATGAAGAAAAAGAGTTGAAAGAAGAAGGGGGAAAAATTGAAGAAGAATTAAAAATAACGCATCTCATTCCGTAACTCTCTACCTTGAATGGCTCTTGGGTTTTGTATTGGGTGAGATAAACTGTCAATTCTACCATAAACAAATACAACACGTCGGATCAGAAGGATTACAAAAGTAGACATGATTGGGTGGGAATGTCTAAGAAAATCGTGGAATATGAAAACGACAATTGTGCCAATATTTATGGCCGTACTAACGACAGAGTATTGCAAAGAAAACACGGAGCGAGGCCTTAGCACCTTTCCATTTTCTCGACAACCATTCCGGAGGCTGCCGACGCAATTACATTGCACTCTGGCAGATCCTCCGTTCTTCTTCTTCTTCTTCTTCTTCTTCTTCTTCTTCTTCTTCCCTCCTCATCCTTCTTTTTCCCCTCCTCCTCCTTCTTCTTCTTCTTCCCTCCTCATCCTTCTTCTTTCTCCTCCTCCTCCTTCCTTCTTTCTTCCCCATTCTTCTTCTTCTTCAAGAAAGATAAATATTCTTTTATTTTCTCTATCTAATGACAGTTAACAAGATAAAGTATTATAGAAGAGAAAGAAAGAAAGACAAGGAGTTGAAGAATAAAAAAAATTAGACGAAGAAAGTGGGGCGTTGAAAAAAAAAAGAAATACAGAGAAGGTGAGGAAGAAATAAGGAAGATTGAATAAAGGGTGGAAAGGTAAAAAAAAAAAAGATGACGTGAATGAAATGGGAAGAAGAGGTTAAAAAAAGTAGGGACGAAGAAAAATGGAAGTGAAAAAAGAAACAAAAAAGGTTATTTCAAAAGTTGGAAGATAAAAAAGATAAATGAATCAGAAGAAGACAAAGAAGAAGTTTGAGAAGAAAAATGGAAAGAGAAGGTGAAAGAAAAAGAAAATGAAAGCGGATGTTAAAGAAGAAAAACAGGAGGGGGAAAAGAAGAAAACTCTTTTAAGAAAAGGGGAAGAAAAAGAAAGGAAAGACGATACCGAAGAAGAAGAAGAAGGCAATTAGAATTAAAAGCAAATACCAATAAAAGAGTTCTTTTTACATTAGTGAGTCAAGAGTCTCTTGTCAAACTAGCTACTCCCTTTAATTGATAGAACTCTTTCTACTGTTCCACTTACCAGCAAACGGACATTGGGAAAGAGAGGAAGCTTCCAGGGGCCCCTTGTGTGGCTTCATCAGTTTTGTTCCTTCCCTGGTACAATATAGGTTTGTCCAATATGGCAGTCATTGCGCCCCTTCGCTGCCTTACTCTATTGCCACCCTTTCTTGACACTGACTTGTGAGCTTTGCAATTTGATTGTCAGCAGAAAAGTAACAACAATATTCGCCTAATTAGGAAGCGGCAGAATGGGTTACATGCCAAGGTGTATATATGTAGAGGTGTTTCTTTGGGTGTAAGCGCACGGGTGCGAGTTAGGTGTGGTGTGTAAATGTATTTGCTAAGGAGCTTTGTTAATGAATTACTCGAGAGTATTGTCATTTTGTTTATTTGTAGGGTATAAAAATATATATATATATATATATATATATATATATATATATATATATATATATATAGAGAGAGAGAGAGAGAGAGATAGAGATTGGCCGACTAATACGTCAATCAGTCAGTTAAGTGCCATATGTGATACGCGCTTGGGCGATCGTGTTTTTTTTTTTCGATCTATGACTGAATAAACAGAAGATTTTTCCCGCAGTAGGTTGCTGTTTCTGTGATAGACTGGTTGCCAACCAAGGCTATAGGACCCTGTCCTTTTATTCAATCCATAGCTAGGGGGTAGAAGAGATGGATTCATACGTCACCCAAGGGTATTTGCGCGTAAGTGAATGTAACTTAATATGTAAGAACCTAGTTTTTCTGTTACTAATGTTTGATCTAGTATTTTTTTACATCTTATTTTTTTTTTTATCGTGACGCCCAGATTGTTGTTTTTTCTGGGAAAATACGACGCCGAGATCCGAGCAAACATTGCACAAAGGAAAGAAGGAAGGATTCCAAAAGCTCAACAAGACACTAAGAAACGGAAAAAAATCTTTAGAAACAAAGGAAAGAGTGCTGGACAGTTATGTATTATCCATCCTCTTATATAGAGGTGAATATTGGACAGTTTCTCTAAGGATGAGGCAAAAAAATTAAAAAAATAAACTCAAGGCAGCAGAAATTTGTTTCTACAGAAGGATACTAAAAATTCAATGGACAGAACGAATAAGCAGCAAGGAAGTTTTGAAGAAAATGGCCACAGAAAGAACCCTTATCCTCAAAGTCAGAAAAAAAGCAGGCAGAAATTTCCCGGACACTTAATGATGAAGAATGGCTTTGAAAGCTTTTAACCTTCACGAGGCATAATGAGAGTAAGAGAGATAGCGAAGGATGAGAAGCACTTTCCTGAGAAGCTTGTGTGAACGGTTGACGGAACGGTTGGCGGTGTCTTAGCAAAAAGAGAGAAACTGTTAAGATTCACACAAGGTAGGAAGTCGTGGAGAGCCATGATAGCTTATGCCCTGAAGGGACGCGGCACATAGAAGAAGAGAAGAAAAACCGTTATATAAGCAGCATTGATTTGGAATAAAGAATAAGATCACAATGAGATAGGAAGTTGTGGAGAGCCATGATAGCATTTGTCCTGAAGAGACACGGCACGTAGAGAGAAGGAAAACCGTTATATAAGCAGCATTGATTTGGAATAAAGAATAAGATCACAATGAGATAGGAAGTTGTGGAGAGCCATGATAGCATTTGTCCTGAAGAGACACGACACGTAGAGAGAAGGAAAACCGTTATATAAGCAGCATTGATTTAGAATGAAGAATAAGATCACAAAGAGCTTTAAACTTTCATCTCTTATCTTTAGTGCAATGTTGTCACTGTAAAGTCCAGTGAGAACACAAAACCTCTCATAAATAAAGTTATTGTTTATTCACCTCCAGGCGTAAGGGTGTGTAGCTTCGGGGGCTTTCTTCGAACGTGGATCTTCTTGGGAAGATGCCAGAAACTCTGGGTTTTTTTTTTGCTTTCGTCTGAGGCGCTTATATATTTTCCTATCATCCCGTTTGTCCCACGTGTGAAATTCCTAAGCGCAGTTGGGTCCACCACCACTTGTATGTCGTTGGAAGTAATTGACATCCTGTGCGGCGCGAATCTGCGCCTGGTGGTTAGGAGGTTACCTTAGAGGTTAACTCTCTGGTGTACATGTCTTCTCTGATGGTCTGGTGTGACATAGTGCAAAGTCTATTTTGGTATCTCTTAGGGTGACTCCAGTACATATTGGGATTACCCCAGATCAACTTCTCTTAGAACAAAGATTTCTTATTGACATTAAATACGTTTTAGACTATCTGGTGTTTCCAACGGAAACTGAGATATCCAGAAAAGGCATGACACGTGGAACTAGAACAATCTACCCCGGTGGACGGAATAAAGGGTTCGGTTCGAAATTTCAACGTATATCACGTGAAGAAGTCTTGAGTGTACAACGGCCGAAATGTCGTGAATATAAAAATAAAGATGAGGACAATCATCTGAACAATGTAAATAATGTAAATCGACATCCTTATGAATGCACGTCAAAATATATTCTAAGCTAATTGATTTATTTCTTGGTAACCAAAACAAAAAACAAAAAAAAACAAAACAAAAAAAGAACTTTTGAATAGCAAAAAGACATAAAGCAGGAATAAAGCGACGAAAATTATGGGATCCACATCGAGGAATGGACAACAAAAGGATCCCTTTAAAAATAGGTCATTCACTAAACAAGTTTACGAGGATCAGTAAAAAAAAGTGATGCCTATTCTTTAATAACAACAGATTTTATGGTAAAATCACACAAAACATGTCAAAATTGACACAAACGTTTTAGGATTCCGACTCTCAAGTCCTCAACATAGTGCTTTTCCTACATAATCATGGTATTCCATCTTTCAATGAGGGTATGTATATCGACTACGAATCGAATGGCTACTTTCTTAGTCCTTTTCCAGTTATCATTCACCACACCTCATTGAAAAACAAGTCTTTTTCATGCCTTCTCTATGGGTTCTTAACACAGTACCCTTCCTTCGCAATCATTGTATTGCTTTCCTATTTCACTCATAGGTTGGAGGAAAAGAGAAAAGTTCATGCCTTTACTAAGGGTATTTGTAATAAATGAGTGTAGGGAACTCGGAAATCGAACAGCTTTTCTAAAACATGCAATACGCTTACTTAAATATATCGACACTTTATATGCTACATCTATCTATCTATCTATCTATCTATCTATCTATCTATCTATCTGGAGAAAGACACAGACAGTGTGGACATACGACTCGGCATTATATTCTGTCAGTTCCATACTTCAAGCGATCTTCACTGCGTGTCACTACGCCTTTTGCTGATTCTATATACAAGCTACTGAGGGATTAAGGGAAGTGATGGGACTAGGAAACCTGCCACTCCCAGTTTTGGGGGATCTGATATTTATATCTACAAACGCTCGGTCTGTGATATCATCTCCGATAAATTAGTAAGCTTTCAGCTGTATCTCTGTCTCTCCATATATATATATATATATATATATATATATATATATATATATATATATATATATAATTTTTACAGTGGAAGATAAGTTGGTCGGAGATCTGGCACTCCGACTCCAGTCGCATTAAATTTCTTGTACAATCCGTGTACGATGGACTACCGAGTCCTGCAAACTTGCATACTTGGGGGATGAGCGAATCACCGTCATGCCCACTCTGTGCCAGGAAAGGTACGCTAAAACATATTCTAAGCGCTTGCCCGAAGGCACTTGGTGAAGGGAGGTACAGGTGGAGACATGATCAGGTACTTAAGAAATTAGCCGAAGTTGTGGCCGCAGCAATTAGTAATTGCAGTTGTAAGCCCGAAACGAAGGCCGATGGAAAGTCCTCCACGGTGCGTAAATAATCAACCTGCATGCTCTCCTCTGCCCGAGATTGGCAGCTAAGAGTAGACCTAGGGAACCAATTGAATATCCCGGAGCAGATAACGACATCGTCCCTGCGCTCGGATTTATTGGTCTGGTCGATTGTCTCCAGGCAGGTCATAATGCTCGAACTTATGGTACCTTGGGAGGAGAATTTGGAAGAAGCCTTTGAAAGAAAGCTCGAGAAATACCAGGAGCTAGTTGAGAGATGCAGAGCTAACCAATAGCGGACTACCTGTCTCCCAGGTGAAGTCGGATGCCGTGATTTTGCAGGAAGATCTGTCTGCAGTGTTCTAAGTCGGCTTGGAGTTAGGGGAGTAAAAAACCGAAAGGCCATGAGGGCTCTTTAAGAAGTTGCCGGAAAAGCCTCAAAATGGCAATGGATTAAAAGATCTGTTCCATGTTCCATGGAGTTCTACAACGGAGATTGGTGGGCGTTGAGGGGCAGTTCGGAAGGAAGGAAAAGGAATATGTACAGGGATGACCAGAGTCGCTGTTTGGGGGAGGGTCCTTTTATTTATTTTTTTTCACCTTTTTATACAACGCCGTATTGGGGTTCCTAACTTTTTTTTTCTATCTTAGTCGGGAGGGGAGAGAGGAGGAGTATAAAAAGAAAGAAATCGAAAGAAGAAATGGTGGTGATGGGAAAAGAAAGCAAGAAACGTTTCTGATCCTAATTCCTATGACCGACAAATGTGTTCGATATTTTGTTTTCTTATTTTGTTTTCCTTTTGGGGGGGGGAGGGTTAAAGTAACGCTTCATATGAAAAGAAAATTTTTCTTGCCATTACTTACCTGTTATGTCAAACTGTTCGTTGAGAATGTGGATCTTTCTGCGTGCTGAACCTAAGATGGAAAAAAGACGAGCATGATGTCTATTCTTTTTTTTGTATCGTCTTGGCTAAGGAGGAAGTGACGTCAGTCGTTAATTATTGGTCGCTTGTAATTTCAAGATCAGCAGGGGCATTTATTTAATGAGTCCATTTGTTGCGTGCTTGGCGTTTTTTTTTTTTTTTTTTTCCGGAACAGTACTGTTTCGGTAGGGTCTCTTGGGCGAACAAGTATGATGTTGGGAGACCCGAAACTTGTCATGATCCTAAGTCATAACATCACTGACGAGGAGATCCTGAGCAATCGCTGAAGTGTTTTCATGACATATATATATATATATATATATATATATATATATATATATATATATATATATATATGATTCGTATTAGAACTAAACACCCCATTTTTAAATACAGTATCCACTATAATAATTTTATGAACGAATTAAAATGTTCAATTAAAGATAAATCTATGAATTCTTTAAAATATATATATATATATATATATATATATATATATATATACATTTTTATGTTTATACATACAAATATTTAAGTAAATGCTCTGTTTATAATAAACAGTATTAACAACATTTACCGGCATGAATGTCCGAGAAATTTTCAGAGAAAATATTCGTCCTCCAACAGGAATCGAACCTTTATCCTATACAGAACCGTCATATAGCCTGACGTGCCTTAACCGATTGTCTTGTTAATACTGTTTATTATAAACAGAGCATTTACTTAAATATTTGTATCTATAAAAAGAATGTATAAATATAAAAATGTGTTAAAATAATTGTCGGACTTTGTCCGTTTCATATAAATATATGAAAAAATTCTCAGAGTTAACCTGTAGAACAAAATAATATGTATAAATGTAAAAGACAATAGGAAAACTGTAATATTAGCCGACGCGTTTCGTCCAATGGCTTTTTCACTATTTCACCTTTCCTAACAGAATTACTACTTTCCCAAGCAAACGTACACAACAGTATCAAGAAATCAAAAGAAAATGATTGAATCCGTCAACACAACAATAAAAACAATATCTCCACACGTGACAGTACTTAACGTAATTTTCAGTTAACAATATGAATATAATAGCGTTCTCTAAATTCTTCCAATTGCTAAGGACATTTTGTTTTGTTATTATTAGTTACTTTGTTTAATAAACTCATTTCGTTTTTGCCACATTGGACGAAACGCGTCGGTTAATATTACAGTTTTCCTATTGTCTTTTACATTTATAAATATAAATATATATATATTCAGGAAAGTAGGAAATCCACAAAGCATATAACTAGTTGGGCATTCGGTTAAATTACATCTCTATCCTGCTCTGCTTTTATTTTTGGCATGTGTACATTTATTGTAACCATTTGTACGAGTCTTTAAGTTATTGTTTGGCTGCTGTTAGATGTCAATTCCTGGCCATGACACATTTCTAAGATAATAATTTCTAATTTTTTTTTGTTTAGTTTGAATTTAACTTAGGTCATATTTCATTGGTTGGCCTAAATATTCTAGAAATTTTGTTAAAAAATATGCCCTCCAGCATATTTTTTAACAAACTTCTTAGAATATTCAAGGCGGCAGATGTAAATAAATAAATATATTGTTTAATAAATAGATAAAAACAGCATCTACTGAAATATGAGTATCCATTTAAAAAATAACGTTAAAATAAATAAATATGTCGGATTTAATCCATTTCCTATATATATATATATATATATATATATATATAGATAGATAGATAGATAGATAGATAGATAGATAGATAGATAGATAGGCATGTGGTCAAGTGGTTAGAACGTTCACATTCTAATCTCACTATAGTCGATTTGTCAGGAAGGAGACTTTCTGATGTTATTGAACTGGTGGAGCCGATCCCAGCGTGCGGGACCTATGGAAAGTGCCTGGAAACCATACCACAGGTTGACCCAAGCCTTGTGAGTGAAATTGGGTAGACAGAACGAAGAACGAAGTCACAAGTCATCGTGGCCGAAGGATTGAGCGTGCTGGTCTTGTTCAAAATGTTAATCACGCTAGATAACACGCTCTTTCCCGGAAATTGTAACTAAGCGTCTGCAACAGGGATTGGCTATCCGCCCTAGTAGACGGGTATCCTTGAATATATCACCTACATACATACATATATATATATATATATATATATATATATATAGGTCTCTATGTGTGTACATATATATATATATATATGTTAGCAAATATAAATGGATATAAATCCGACAGAATGAAGAAAATATCTGGAAAAACAAACAAAAATCCTTAGAATGTGATTATGTTGTTTTAATTATGAATGAAATGTCGACGTCTGACGTTTCGTTTTATGTCCATCGTTTTCGTCGATTTATATTGATTATGTTAATTGTATTGTATTTTTAATGAATATTGTCCCGAAGAAGGTTTTTTAAACCGAAACGTCAGACGTCGACATTTCATTCATAATTAAAACAACATAATCACATTCTAAGGATTTTTTGTTTGTTTTCAGATATTTTCTTCATATATATATATATATATAGGTCTCTATGTGTGTATATATATATATATATATATATATATATATATATATAGGTCTCTATGTGTGTACATATATGTATATGTAAGGAAATATATGGATATAGATCAACAATATGAAGAAAATATACAGAAAAAACAAACAAAAATCTTAATATGCAATTATGCTGTATTAATGTTAATATAATGTCAACGTCGGACGTTTGGTCTATTTAATATGTCCTGATGGTGGTCTAAAATAGACCGAAACGTCCGACGTTGACTTTATATTAACATTGTTTGTTTATATTAACATTGTTTGTTTTTTTCTGTATTTTTTTCGTATATATATATATATATATAGGTCTCCATGAGTGTGTGTGTATATATATATATATATATATATATATATATATAGGCCTCCATGTATGTATGTATATATATATATATATATATATATATATATATATATATATATATATATATATATATATATAACAATTTTAAAAAATTAACTTCACATGTTTCGCCGGGGATCCGGTGATTCATGTTAATCATTTAAATGATTGATTTTTACTTTAACTGTATCAGTATATAAATTTTGATTTAACTAATCTCAACTCAGATTTTTACTGGTTTAAATATCTCACATAGTTCCAGTACTAATTCAGTGAGAAAAAAGGTATATACTTAAATAACTTGGCCATATGCTAATCGTATGAAGCCATGAGCCTTAATTAAAAATGGCTTCGAGCGAAGGAACTCTGCAAATCTTAGCTAGAACCATTTTTCTTTGAAACCTGTGAACTGACGCTACAGAATTACAAAGAACTATACGAAATAACGAAAACCTCATCACTTGAAGAGTTTCAACAGCAGTAACAATTAAAATGGATAGCACATGTAACTTGAAGAGAGAGTAATGACATAATGAATATGTTGACATTCCACACTACTTCAAATAAAAGGTTAGGTAGGAAACTCTCATCAATACTGGAAAGAGCGATAACAGCTACTGTATTTGAGAAACCTATTTTCCTGAAAGCGTGTGAAATCTATGGATATTGGCGAAGGTCATTCTTCTGGTTGCTACAGAATGATAAACAAAGAATTGTACCAAATAGCAGAAACCGTATCACTTGAGAACTGTCAACAAGATCAACCACTAAGCATATGTAACCCGAAGAGAAAATAACAGATGTTGACATTCCACGCCACTTCAAATAAAAGATTCGGAAAGAAACCCCCGTCAATACTGGAAAGAGCGATAACAGCTACTGTACCTGAGAAATCCCATTTTCCTGAAAAATTGTTTTAAGAGAAAGGTTTTATAATTTTTAACCGACTGTCGCGCTAGCTCCTCGATTAACAAATACCGAAAGTTTTTTTTATAAGTAAACGGCAAATAATACCATTATCATTATTAATACAACTTCAGTAAGTCAGTTATGTGCCATGCGTCATTCACGCTTAGGCGATCATGTATCTTTCGATACATGACTGACAATTTTTTTTTCCGGCAGTAGGTTGCCATTTCTTTCTGCGGTAGACCAGTTGCCATCGCAGGCTATAGAACACGGTCTGTCCTGCTATTTACCCATAGTTGGAGGAAGAAGAGGTGGATCCATATAGGGTATTAGCACGTAAGTGAATGTAATGGATTCAACTGGAATTCGAACTCGGCTCTTCGATTCCTCAATCCGAGCCGCCATCCATTACTCCACCAGGGAGGGGACTCCTCCCGGTCGATAAGAGAGTTAAGATTATTAATATTATTATTGTCATCCACTAATTCTTGTGGGGAGATGTCGAGATATGATATTTCAATGTTAGGTCAATGTATTACAGTCGAAGGGAGATGGCAACCTCACATCGATCGGCGCATTTTGGAATCACGGGCACCCCACATTTATTGTCTGCGGACGATGTCTGGACTCTTAGCTATCCCGGAGGCTGTTATCGGCGGAAACCTATGGGGTGAGGCCCAGCACCACTCCTCCCTAAGAGGGCTTAAGAATCTTAAGAGAGTCATAGTTTACTCTCGCCTGCAATTTCATCTGTATAAATTAGATATTCTTTTTTTTTGTTTAAAAAAAAAAAACAACAACAATTTCCTTGTCAAAAAGGATATTTCAATGGGATACAAGTTCTCACGGTAGTTTAAATCGTTGTTTCGTGGATTTGGTGATATATAATTGTGAGTTCATTCCCTGGGCCGGGCAGTGCGTACTTGGACTGGAAACAAGACAAAAATTACTGAGCAGTACTAAAAATAAGAACTAGACAATATATCCCTACATAGGAGTAATGGAAGGGGAAGAGTCTGACCCCGTAGATTAAAGAAAGAGTTCAATTTAGAATTTACTGTAGGTTACCCGGATCGACATACACCTGATGAAGACCAGAGATCACAAAGACCGAAACGTTGGGATAACAATAACAAAGATGAGGAGAAGAGTCCGTGTGTAAATAGGTATACAAATTCATTGAGCATGCTGAGTTTTTTTTTTCGAAATTGTCATATCTATTTCCTATTTCATCCAATTGTCATTTAACTTTACTGTCTCTCTCTCTCTCTCTCTCACACACACACAAACATATACACACACGCGCGTATATGTTTATATAAGTAAATTAATTTCGAATCGTAAATGTGTAATATAAATAAAGATACATTGAAAATTGGCATGAGCTGCCCCACCCTAACTTTCTATCGTTTCCTACGGACGCAAAGAGGCAAGCCTATCGCTATTTCCATGGCATATGTTCGCACGAGCACCATTTTTTTCTTTCCACCAACTCAGAGCTTTACAGCCAAGCTCACAAACGCTGCGACCACGAAGTCGAACCAATCTCACTCCTTCCGTAAGGAGCTTTTTCCCGAGAACAGTTGCTTCCCGCGTGGATGCTTCCCAGAACGCTATAATGGTAACTTCTTCAAGTCAAGGTTTAATCATTACCTACCCTATAGCATAATTCCCACTTCCTACTCTTACATTCAAACCACAATTCATTCAGCAACCCTCTACCTTGAGTGGCTTTTGGGCCTTGTATTGGGTAATCATTAGTAAAACACAGAAACCGCTTGCGGCCAAATCACGTTGTGTCGTCGATCACCGAAGTGAAGCAACGTCGAGTCTGGTCAGCAATTCTAGGTGCTGCAAGCTTTGATGTGCGGGTGGTGTAATGGATAACGGTTAGGAATTGCTAATCGGAGAGCCGAGTTCCAATTCCCGTTGGCTTCGTTATGTTCACTTATGCGCAAATACCCTTGGGAAATGTATCGATCCATCTCTCTTCCACCCAGCTATGGGTTAATTAGTAAGACTTGTACCACTAAAAGATTATTATCTCTAAAAAAGAAAAAAAAATTCTAACAATCTAAAAAAATATTTTCTGCCTTTAAATAACCTGTAAAGGGTTGAAAAGTTGTAGAAAACAAATCGATCAATCAAAGAAAAAAAAAATAAACAGGAGCTCGCTTGGGGAATGCCCTAATTTTTATTGTAGTCAGAAAAGATCATAAAGAGAAGTCCGCTTGATCTATTAGTTGAGACATGTGTAATAACCTATCACATATGGCAGTATAGACTTTTACAGGTATTAACAAACTTAAATGAGCGCATTAGTGACAATTAGGAAAACCATACAAATCGCATATACATATATCAAATAGGATGGCTTTCTCGGTATGACTTGTGAAATATGCACAGACATATGAACAACACCTTGGGAGCATCTATATATAAGAGTGTGTGTGCCTGTACGAATGTATATGACAGTGTGACAACAGCTGTCAAACATAAAAAATAATGAATTAAAATGACCAGCTCTTGTCAAAATTGGCAATGAGTGTAAGAAATTTTTACTGTTAAAACTGCATGAAGGGTGGTAAGTTAGTTTTGAGTGAGAATGATTTACCCACCTATTTTTATGTTAACAAGGTCAGAAATAAGACATTCTTTTGAAGATGATTGTCGATTTAAGAGAATCCAAGAAACAAAATAGATTCATAACTTATTGAAACATGAGCGGCCGAAATTCTAACGTTGCCGACTCAGTTTTTACATTACCTCGTATCAAGGTTTTATCTTCCACATTTTCGTCCATGTGCCGTGTCCCTTCAGGACGTTGATTCTCTGTAATTTCTTTTCATTGTAGCTCTTAAAATCTTTAGTCATTTTGTTGTCTCTCCGAGACCCTGCTCCATCATTCATTGATTCAAGCTCTCCAGGTAGTTTCTGCGTTGCTTTCCTCTGTCTCTCTTACCTTCAATCTGCCTTGTTAGTGTTACATTTTCCAAACACTCTTTCCTTATTATTTGCCCGAGAAATTCCAACTGTTTCTTCCTGATATTAAGTTTAAGTATCTTTTTTTTGTTGCCATTGTCTCTAGAACTTCGTCGTTGCTCACATGTTCGGTCCATGATATTCTCAGTATCCGGGTTAAAAATCTTGTTTTTTTTTTTTTTTAAGTTAGCGGTCGAGGTAATATTTACGATTAGTTTTTTTGCGCTTTTTTTCAGATGAAAAACACACTGATTTGGAAATTCTTGCAAAAATCAAATAATATTCAGATTTTAATGAAACTTTCAGGACATATTCAGGACTTATTATTTTGGAATTTTTTTTAGAAAATCATGATTAAAAATATTTTTGTTTTTTATCCCCACTTAATTTCATAAAATTTCAGCCTCTTCATAATTATATTTCTTAAAATCAGGACTCCTTGGAGAATTTAAATCATCGGTTTTTCTTTGTAAAATAGGACATCCAGTTACTGAAAATCTGCTCTGAATCGTAAAATAAAAAAAAATGAAATAAAACTATGATATTATTATATTAGAAAAGCTTTTAAACATTTTTAAAATTAAGATTTATTAAGGGCACTATTATCTTATAGAAATTTATTTTTTCGATGAATAATGAATTTTTACAGAAATTTTTTATTTTAATTATAATAATTTATAATATTATAAATCGTTTAAAATTCTGCATTACTTAAATCCGTTTAGGTGATACAGTGTAACCCGGATATAAGAGAAACCCGGATATAAGAGAGATTTTCTCTGGTCCCAAATTAGAGCCATACTTACCTAAACAAAATAGACCAAACCCGGATCTAAGAGAAACCCGGATATAAGAGACTTCTTCTCCGGTCCCGACAACTCTCTTACATCCGGGTTACACTGTATTATTATTAAGAGAAAACTATTTACGAATTAAAAATTGAAACGCTGAATGAAAGTTGTTTACATCCAATATTTAAAAAAAAAATTAAGAAAAAAAAGAAATTCCTCGTGCTCATATAGGACTGGATTAAAAAAAATGTACATTTCAATTATCCACTTCCACCTTCCACCGCCACTACTACTACTACTACTTCTTCTTCTTCTTCTTCTTCTTCTTCTTCTTCTTCTTTTATATTTCACCCAACGTCGCGTTCATTGTTTTATTTTTGTTTGTTTTTAAATAAAGCGTTAAGAGGTAATTTGATAAAAATCGTCTGAGGAGACCGCAAGGTTGAAACCAAGGTAGCGGTTTTTTTAGGCATATATATATATATATATATATATATATATATATATATATATATATACAGCACCGGATCGTACCACACTTTGATCTAAAACTTTGTTGCAAAAAGATACAACTATGAACCTTAACAGCACAAACCCCCCTACTTACCCACTCGGTGAAAATAGCCTAATGCTATGACTGAATTTCGAAATAGAGGCCATATCTTTTTTTTTTCTTTTTTTTTTCTTATTATTATTGCTTTGGACTTTAGGCTGCTATCGAAAGTGGAAGGGTCTTTTCTGTTAGTGTTAATGCACCACAATACATAAATTTATTATTAAATAAAATTCACACCAAATTCTTCCAGACATTGCCCCAAATGTGGGCGACTCGTGTGCGCTATTTTTAAGTATCTGGGCTCTACATTCGCCCTCATCTCAATAAGGAAAAAAAGATTTTAATTTTTTTTAATTATAAAATTTCCTTGTAAGTACCTCGAATATAAATGCACTTATGAAATGTGAGTAACTCCCTGATTTTTTGGTAATTTGTCATTCTGAGGGTTGGAGTTTTTACGAGGAAAGCTAAACAAACATTGATTTAAAGTTCATAATTTCAAAACAATGCCAAAAATTTAATAAAAAACAAACAAACTTTGATTTAAATTTTATAATTTCTTGGGGTTAATTAATATTTACTTTAAGTAAACTTTACATTATTTGGGGTGATTTAACAGAAAAGATCCAAATTGAAAAACGGACGACTAAAAAAAAAAAAATTATTTTTAATCAATTTAAAAAAAATAAAAATATTTTTATATTTAAATTTCCTGTAATTATTAATAACTTTTTGTGATAATTTTAATAATAATTACCTAATAATATTTTTATTATTAGATAAATTAATAATGATGATTACCCCGTGAATAAATACTGCATTTTTATGAATAAATATTACCTCGTAAATACAGTATTTATTCATTTACTTTTGAATTAGGATTCATTGAAGAAACTTTTTTGAATCCTAAATACTAATTAATCTTAAATAAGTAAAATAATAACATAGATACCGCCACAGAAACGTGATGCCTAACATGATGCTTTTAAAAAATGAAAATCTTTCTTGAAGCTTTTCGAGCTAATCGATTAAATTTAAATTTCCAATAAGCAAAATATTTCTTTAAATCACTTAATAAGAAAACTAAAATTTTAAAAGAAATTTCATACGATATTTTTTCTTTTGCAGTTGTTGCATGTAGGCATCTCCACTAATTCGCTAAAAAAGAGCATACCCCAAACTTGATGAAAACAATTTTTTATCGTCTAAATGTTTATGTCATTATTAAGAGAAAATACCTAAGTATTTTTTATATTTTTTAATCCTTCCTAGCACGCCCGAAATTTTAGTTAATTTTTTTTTTAGCCAGCGAAATTACTATAAAGTCAATGAAGTCCGCCATTTTTTAAACTTTTGTAAAGAAAAGTTAAATTCTCCGTTTAAAAAACTTGTAAAACTTAATTATATCTTTTTAAAAATTTATTTGAGGAAAATTTAAAGTTCACTTAGTGTAATTAACTGGAAACAAACATTACTTACTTTTTTAGCTGAAATATTTATCTATATTTCTGAGATAAGGTATTATGTACACTATTTACATTATTGTTCTCAAGGACACATGGCACAGTGGATAAAGGCGTTAGTTAAATCCAGTGACAGGATCCAAAGAGTGTGTGTTCAGTACCTGGTTAAGGCGGTGGAGAACTTGGAGAGGTGAATTAATAGGAGATAACTGATAACTGACATCCATTATACATTGTACGTGAAACTAGAACAGTCTACCCCAGCGGGCGAAATAAAGGGTTCAGTTCGACATTCCAACCACTTGAAGAAGGCCGGAGCATACAACGGCCGAAACGTTGTGATAAATATGGCGACAAAGATGAGAATAATAGTCCGAATAATATAAATAGTGCAGAAATATTTAGTTGAAAATAATAGAAGCATGTCTTAACTTTAATTGTGGTGACTTGTTTTGGAGGTGTCAAGTAATGGTTACAAAATTATTGACAGCTAAGTTAGGAGAATTTATCGGACGGAAGGACAAAAGTGACAATTTTTTCCGAATTTTAAGTGAACCAACTCATTCATTTACACAGTATGTTTTGTTAAAATTAAATATTTTAAATACTTAAATAATCTAATATTTTATTGATTTTTTTAGTTATTCTAACTTTACGTTTGAAGAGGGTTTCCGGAAAAATAAAACTTAAAATACTAACAATAAAATAAATCTAAAATTTCATAACTGAGAGCGAGACAAAATATGAACATTTTTTGTGTACATCTCTTATGAAATTTTATGGCATTATTTTTTTTTATTTATGATTAATTTTTATATTATCTCAGTTATGAAAAAAATTAACAACTGAAATAATATAAAAATTAACAATTAAAAATAATACCATAACATTTCTTAAATAAGATAGGTACCTAATAATTATAGGTACCGCTCTCATTTTTATGAAATGTTATTTTTGAACGTGTTAATTTTTTATTTTCCTTATTTTTGATATTTTTTTTCTGTACCTAGAATTGAAACTAAAAAAGAAAATAATTAATAACTTTATTATGCCTCCCAATGGAAAACAAAAAATTAATTATATTTAAAAAATTAAATTAAAATATTTATTGAAACTTTTAAAAATGCCACGTTGATGGTCAAGATCAGTCAGGGAATCCAACACATGTTTGCAATATGAAAAGTAACTTCTGAGGTCACTTTATTGTCGTCATGACATTAAAGTCTCTTTCGGTCATTCATATAAAAGACTCAAAAACAGTGTAAAATTCTTTTTAAAATACCTGTGTATCGCAGATTGTAATAAGCTTTCAAATTTATGATCTGTAAAAATAGTTCTACGTAATAACAACATTTCCTAAGGGGCACGGAATGAAACTTAATTTTAAAATATTTAACTTATTTATGACATTTTGTATTTAAAATTGAAAAAAAAAAAAGGAAAAAAAAGAAAAAAGAAAACAATTTGTGTAAAAATTCATCTTTCACCGAAAAAATATTTTGGCTTCAGACAATATTGTCCTTAATATATATTGTTTATAAAAAGCCATTAAAATCTTTTCTAATTAAATAATGTCTTAATTTTATTGGGTTTTGTATTTTACAATTCAGAGCTGAATTATGGGAAGTTGCGTATTTCGATTTTACAAAAAAATAGGTACCAACATGAGATCGCTGGAAAATGAGCATAGCAGGATAATAATGGCTTCAAACTTGATGAAAATACTTTTTCATCGTCTAAATGTTTACGTTATTATCAAGAGAAAAGATCAAAGTATTTTTGATTATTCTATTAATTTCTAGCGCGTCCAAAATTTTCGTGAAAAATCTTGTATCTTTTTTGATCAGCAAAATTGACAGAAAATCGATCGTCAGCTATTTTTTTTAACTTTTGTTTACAAAAGTGAAAGTCTTCGTTTAAAATTCTTTTAAAAAATCAATTATGATTTTTTTTTAAATTAATTTAAGAAGATTAGAAATTTTAAAGTTTATTTAATATATTTTGAAACAAACATTACTTACTTTCTGCGCTGAAAAAATATACTTTAAAATGAGAGAAAGCCAGTCTTAACATCGGTGTTGATTGACAAGTGACATGTGAATAATTTCATCACGCACTGACATCTTACGGGAGGAAAAGTTATAGTACGGAAGGTCACAAGTGACAGTTTAGCTTTATGTGAACAACTTATTTATCTCGTTATTTTTAAGTAGGCATAGCATAAAAACGGCCTTAAACTTGACGAAAGCAGAATTTTATCGTCAAAATGTTTATGTTACTACCAACGCAAACCACGTGACGGACTATTGTTTTCATGATGCTTCCGGTCTTCCGTATATTTGAATTAAGCTATTTTTGGACACAATCCCCCCCCCGCCCCGCAAAAAAACGTTATATTAGATTTTTATCTATTTGCAGATTGCTGATTGTAACCAGCTTTATTTTATAATCTGTAATGATATTTATCTACTTGATAACACCATTGACTAAACTGTAAATCATTTTTATTAATTTTAGAATATTTAACAACTTTAATGTAAAAAGATGAAATAATTTAAGAAATAAAAAATAATTGTTGTAAAAATTTATTTTTCATCGAAAAAGTTTTTTTTATTTTCAGACATATTCATAAAAATAAGTAAAAGCAACTAAAAGCTTTTGAAATTAAATAATATCTTTTTTTTATTGAGTTTTGATGTTACAATTCAGAGCTGATTTTAAGGTAGAAGGGTGTCAATTACAAAAAACATGATTTGCTTTCCTCAAGCCTTGTGCTTTTAACTAATTAATCACTAAAAATGTACACATTTGAATTTCAAGAGTTTTCATAAAATGCGTGGGGAGGGTAATAAATATAAAAAAAATTGCCATGACTTTAAAAAAATAAACATATTTATAATAATTTCCATGATTTATGAATAGTTTCTGAAAGTTTCATTAAAATCCTACAATTATTTTATTTTTACAAGATTTTCAAAATTAATGAGTGCCATTAAAAAAAAAAAAACGCACAAAAATCCGCCATGTTATTTAGTAGGACATTCTCTGATGAAGGGAAACGAGGTTTTTCAATCAGAAGTTAGAATGCTTTAACAAAGACAGAAATATTTTGAAAAATAATTAAAAATTACTTTGTTCTTTCCTCTTAATAAAAACATAAACATTTAGACGATAAAATTTTGTTTTCGTCCAGTTTAAGGCCGTTATTATCCTTCTATGCTGATTTTCCAGCTATCTCATGTTGGTACCTTCAAAAAATCGATGATTTATATTCTTCAAAGTCTTCTACTTTTAACTGATATAATCATTAAGGGGCACATCGTCGAATTTCTTGAGTTTTCGTAAAATTAAGTAAAGGGCGGGGGTAGCAGATGTGAAAAAACAATTACCGTGGATTTCTAAAAAAAAGAACCTGTCCAAAATAATTTCATTCATTTGTGAAAGTTTCATTAAAAACCAACAATTATTTGATTTTTGAAAGAATTTCCAAATTAATGAGTTTTTCATCTGAAAAAGGGCGGAAAAAAAACTAATGGTAAATATTACATCGACCGCTGACGTAAAAAGATAAAGATTTTTAACCAAAATTTCGGACATGCTACACAGGATGAAAAAAAAAAAAGAATAAAATAATCAAAAATACTTTGGTATTTCTTAACTTGCCTCCGGGGTAAGTAACAGTCTAACTCTCTGCTTTCGGGCGAAGAGGGACCCGGATGAGGCTCCGTCGAAGGGCAGAGTCTCGTTCGGGGTGGTTGACTGCCCCTGAACCCGTTTATGTGGGTTCAAAGAGGGAATATTTTTGGCCGAGCCTACGGGCTCGAAAATCCCACGTTAAACCCGGCCTTGTGCCATATGTAACCCTCGTGGGGGGGGCTAAATATTACTTTGGTATTTCTTATTAACATAAGCATTTTGATGATAAAACTTCTTTTGTATTACAGTGTAACCCGGATATAAGAGACCCGGATATAAGATAAACCCGGATATAAGAGAGATTTTCTCTGGTCCCAAATTAGAGCCTGTGTTAATGTATATAAATTAGACCAAACCCGGATATAAGAGATTTCTCCGGTCCCGACAACTCTCTTATATCCGGGTTACACTATGTTTGGGGCCTTTTTTTTTATCATGCTATACTGTTTTTTTTTTTTCGGCGAATTATTGTAGATACCTACATCAAAGTTAAGAAAAATTCTAATTAAACAAATTTGTAAAAAAGAATTAAAACTAAAAATTAAAATATAATAGAAAATGACTAAAGAAAAAAGATTTTAAAAACAAAGCTGGTAAATCTTCTTTGAAGTATACATTTGTCCCTTGAACTTTACTTTTTACAGCAATAAAAATCCTAGTTTCTATGGATTCTTGACTTCAACTGGAAAAGCTTGAGACCAAAGTTTTCACACCTATGTGTCAAGTGCATACTTTGGCACCAGTCCTTTGATTTTGGTTTTTCATGTCTGTGTTTGTTTGTTTTTGTTTTGTTTTGTTTTTTTACACAGAAGTGAGAAAAAGAGTGAGCTGACAGTGAAAGAAAAGATAAAGATATAAAGGCTGGGTGGAGAGAGAGAGACAATGCCATAAAATTAGGTATTACTACAGAAAACGCGATACCTCAGATTTAAAATGAATTTTTAAAAATGAAAAGTCTTTCTTGAAGCTTTTATTTTAGTTTTAATTTGAAGCTAATAGATTAAATTTAATATTTCCAATAAGCAAAATACTTTGCTGTATTCCAAAAACTAATTTAAATTGGCTGGAAGGAGTTTTATTTTATTTTTCTAAAATAGCTAATAACCACTATTTTTAGACGTTTTTCATCGCAATGTAATTCTTTTTAATAAAACATATTCCGAAAATAAAATACTTTCTGAAACTTTATTTGGGGTACATTACCTGATTAAAAATATAATTCTGGTTTGAAACAAATATTATTTGTACCTGTTTAATCTGCTGACATGTTTGAAACGTGACAAGTTATAAGGTCACAGAAAAAAAAGTAACAATTTAGGCTAGAAAAAAAAAAAAGAAAAAAAAGAGTTACAAGTAAAAAGTCCTAATTAATTTATGGTGTCTAAAGTCATGTATTTCTGTAGTTTGTGGGTCCGCACTCTGTACAACATAAATCCTTAATAAATCGATCCAACCTTTAAAAAACGTTTTCTAACAATGCTAAGGTCACATATTCGATATATTTCATAGGGAGTCCTAGTATCCCAGAAGACCTGATTTTATGTAAGTACCTCCATCAGACCGCTAAAAAAAAAGCATAGCATGATGAAAAAGACGCCAAACTTGACAAAAACAAAATTTTATCGTTTAAATGTTTATGTTATTATTAAGAGGAAAAATCAAAGTATTTGGGGGGTATTTTTTTACATTTTGTAATCGTTCCTCGCACGTACGGAAATTTTCGCTAAAAATCTTGTTTTTTTTTTGAATTAACAAAATTGACAGATAATCAATAAAGGCAACCATTTTTTCCATTTTATAAAAAAAAAAAAAATGAAACTCTCAGTTTGAAATTTTAAAAAAAATCAATTATCATTTTTTCAAAACTTATTTTAAGAAAATCAGAAATTATAATGTTTATTTAAAATATTTTGAACCAAGCTTAACTTAGCTTCTGCGCCAAAAAGATGTAGTTTGAAAATAAAACAAAGCAGGTCATAAACTTTCGCGTCACTTGACAGGTGATGAATGACGTATTGACGGATTACGTGAGGACAATTTGTTCTATGGAAGGAGAAAATTGAAATTATTTAGATTTAAGTGAACAAATTATTTACCTCGTTATTTTTAAGGAAAACTTTCAGCACTCTAATTTTTTTGTACTTAGCTTTCACCTTTACGTTTACGACGCTTTTTGGAAAATATATTATAATGAAATTAAAATAAGACTGTTAAGAGTTAGATTAAATTTCATAAGAAAGGTATCTAATTAATTTATAGGTACCTTTCTTATGAAATTTTATTAGAAGTGTACATAAAATACTATAATTTTATGTACATTTACTACATTTTACCGTGTTATTTGTATTTCCATTCATTTTATTATCAATTTTGATATTTCATTTGTGGAAAAATGGCATAACTGAGATTAATATAAAAATAAGATCATATAAATTTCATAAAATGATACTGATACTTGTAGGTACCCTTTTTCAGTTGAAATTGAAAAATCAAATTAACTTCTCCACACGTGTTTCGCAAAAGGCCTTAACAGCGGAGATCAATGCTTAAATCAAATAACGCAACTTAATTGTATTCTGGTTGGTCTTCCGTACTTTATAATTACAGCCCGATTATAAACACAAAATTACATTTCTTAATTACTGCAGGTTTTCTGATTTGTCAAAATGATACAATTTACAACGCGCTAAAAAAAGATCTATCTCATAAGGAGACTTAGGAAACCCGATGCGGCTTTTAACTAATTTTATAATATTTAAAAAAATTAAATGTAAAATCTATTATAATTAAGAAATAACAAATAATTGTATTAAAAATTCATTTTTCATCGAAAAAAATTTTTGCTTAAAATATTGTCCATATTCATAAAAACAGCTAAAAGCAAATAAAAGCATTTGAAAATAAATAATATTTTTGTTTTATTGAGTTTTGTATGTTACAATTCAGAGCTGATTTTCAGATAGGGCGTCCAATTAAAAAAAAGAAAAAAAAAACCACATGATTTGCATTCCTCAAAGCCTTGTGCTTTTAAATATTGTAATTACTAAAGTGGATTCGATCGAATTTCTAGAGTTTTCATAAAATTAGTTATGGGAGTGGGGAGGTAATAAATATATATGAAAAAAGTTCGGCCATGACTTTAATAAAAAAAATAAAAAAAACATATTTTTAATTATTTCGATCATCTGTGAATATTTTCTGAAAGTTTCATTAACATCCAACAATTATTTTTATTTTTGCAAGATTTTCCAAATTAATGTGTCATAAAAAAAAAAAAAAAAAAAAAAAAAAACGTGGTAAAAATTATGTGTTATTTTACTAGTTCCGGTGATACAAAGAGAAACAAGGATTTTTAAATCAAAATTCAGAATGTTCTAGAAAGAATGAAAATTTTTTTAAAATAATTAAAATAAATTTGATCTTTTCTCTTAATAATAACAAACATTTAGACGATAAAATTTTGTTTTCGTCAAGTTTGGCGTCTTTTTCATCATGGTATGCTCTTTTTTTTTAGCGATCTCATGGAGGTACCTAATTTTATGCGAAGAAATCCTTAAAAAGAATGTTTTTAAAGTTTGTGCCAAAGCATAAACAAACAACGCAGATCGTATACGAACATAGATTAAGCCGTAAAAAACGCTTTATAACAATGCTACGGTCACATATTTGGTATATTTCATAGTTAGGGAGTTCTAGTATCCCAGAAGACTCGACTTTATGTGAAGAAAGCCTTAAGATTAAAGATGTTTTTAAAGCTTGTGCCAAAGCATAAACAAACAACGGGGATCGTATAATAGTAATACGAACATAGTTTAAGACGTAAAAAATGTTTTCTAACATTGCTACGGTCAAATATTCCATATATTTCATAGTTAAGTTAGGGAATCCCAGTATCCCATAAGATTTGATTTTATGTGAAGAAAGTCTCAATTTAAAATTTGAATTAAAAGTTCTTTAAATTTTCAATTTATTTAATTTATGAGACTGGCATTTTGTATACTTTCGGATAAGAGGCTGAGACCTTGTCCACTTTTACACAGAATTTTAAAAGATTTAAAATTTAATAAATTATTCTAATTAAAATTAAAAAAGTGAAGACAATTCTTCTAAAAATTCATTATTCATCGAAAAGATTTTTTCTTAAGACAATAGTTTTCTTAATATACAGTGTAACCCGGATATAAGAGAGATTTTCTCTGGTCTCAAATTAGAGCCCGTGTTAATAATGTATATAAAATAGACCAAACCCGGATATAAGAGAAACCCGGATATAAGAGAGTTCTTCTCCGGTCCCGACAACTCTCTTATATCCGGGTTACACTGTATCTTATTTATAAAAGCAATTAAAAACAATGTCAGTTTTATTGCTTTTTTATTTTACGATTCAGATTTTCGCGGGATGGTGATTCTGTTTGACAAAAATAAATTGATTTAAATTCTCTAAGGATCCTAATATAAATATGAATAGGGTGGAATTTTAATTTCTCGAAGTTTTATAAATTTAAGTAAGTGGGGTTAATAGATGTAAAGAAGTATTTTTACCAAGATTTTCTAAAAAAAAAAATCATAAATTATTTCATCCATTTTTGAATAAGTCCTGAAACTTTTATTAAAATTGGACAATTATTTTATTTTTACAAGAATTTCCAAAACAATGTGTTTTTTATCGCAAAAAAGACGCTAAATTTCACATACTAATGATTAGTTGATGGGCCAAAGATTAGTAACTAATCTTTGGCCTACCAACTAACGCAAGAAAAACAAGATATTTAACCAAAATTTCAAACGTTCTAGAAAGGATTAAAAAAATTTATTAAAATGATAAAAAAATACTTTGGTCTTTTTACTCTTAGTAATAAAATAAATATAAGTTTGTGGCCTTTTTCAACATAGTATGCTATTTTAGCGAATTTTCGAAGGTACCTACATAAAATCAGGGTAAAAAAATATTATTGGATATGGAATTATCACATTTTCATTTTATAGTTTTAGAGAAATCTCTCAGATTTCACAGACAAAATGAAGCAAAACTCTTCCATAAGGCCTGTACTTTAAAGACTTTAACATCGTTTCTGCATACAAAAGTAAGGTTTTTTTTTTAATGCATTTATTTTTCTACCTGGATAAATTTGAATAAAATAATCTTTATATAAAATGTAGGTACCCCAGAGATTCACTAAAAGATGAGCATATTGATGAAAAATGCCCCAAACTTAATAAAAACATAGTTTGATCGTCAAAATCTTTATGTTATTATTAAGAGGAAAGACCAAAGGATTTTTGATTATTAAATTATATTTTTTATTCCTTTTTAGAACGTTCTGAATTTTGGTAAAAACGTTTGTTTTTCTTGCGTCAGTGGAATGGCCGAAGGAATTTAGGAAAATTCAGTAACGGAAAATTCGGTAATTTTGAAAAGGTAGGAAAATTCGGTAACTATAAAATAAAAGAACTTAACTTTTTAGATGAATTGATTTTATTTGCTTGAAAACAATAGAGTATAGTAATTAAATAAATAATTATTTGAAAAACATTCTTTTAAGAATAATGGGGGAGTGCTTATCCACCTAAATCCCAATTCAGAAAGTACGGCTCTAGTATTGTTCTAGTGGGGTTTTATCGAGACCCTTATACTTTAAAAATATTCGGTGAGGAGGCTGAGGCACCTAAGCAACCCCTTCTGCAAGTACGGTCCTGGTATTGTTGTAGAGGGGTTTTATCTGGACCCACGATTTCCAGTTATTTAAAATAAAGGGGAGGGGTCTTACTCCCAAAATTCCCACTCCAGAACAGTCATAAATCAATCTTCAATCGACTTTTATTTCATAGTTACCGAATTTTGCTACCTTGTCAAAATTACCGAATTTTCCGTTACCGAATCTTTCGTTACCGAATCTTTCGTTACCGAATCTTTCGTTACCGAATTAATTTTTGCATCGCTTAATGTTTACATTATTTAAAAGCAGAACTCCTTGGAGAATTTAAGGGATGGGGAAGGTTAATTTTCCGATTTTTTCCGGCTCGGAATGAGAACACGGAGAGCCGAGTTCGAATCCCAGTCGTATTCATTTATGCAGAAATACCCTTGGGAAAGGTATGAATCCATCTCTTCTCCTTCTGGCAGGACAAACTGAGTTCTTTAGCCTTGGTTGGGAAGCAGTCTACGACAGAAAGAAATTGCAACTTACTGCGGGAGAAATCTTCTGCCTCGATCAGTCATGTGTCGAAAGATCGCCCAAAACTATGGCACTTAACCGACTTAAAAAAAAAAGAAACCAAGTATCGTTCCACTTTTGAGATAAGGTCAATTTTAAGTAAATCGTCAATTATCGTCGTAAGTGGTATTGCAATAAGCCTGTAAGGAGTGAAGATAACTCCCCCCCCCCGCCAAAAAAAACAACAGAGATTTAATACCAGTTCTGTTAGACATCTATCAGTCTGCTGACAATTCGGTTGGGGACATGTTAAATTTGATATGAATATGACATCGAATGGAACCCCCCTCCCCCGCCAAAAAAAAAAAAAACAACAACTTCTACGATACTTCTGCAGAGTCGCGCTGCAGTCGATTCATAAATCAAATATTATTTGAGTGTCTTTGTATCTTTCCTGGTGTAACATTGTAACCAGCGTTTGTGGTATTTTTTTTCACACTGCGTATGTTTCATGAATTGACTGCAGCGCGACTCTGGAGAAATATCGTAGAAGTTTTTTTAAATTTTTATTTTGTTCTTCGATGTCATATATATATATATATATATATATATATATATATATATTGGGGTGTCCGGAAATTTTAGGGAAATTAAAACACGATTTTTAAGGGAAATTAAAACACGACAAAATTATACCATTAAATATTTATTCAATTGAATATGAACCATTTTGTTGCACAATCTTTCACCATTTTTCTTTCAACTTAAAGATTCCATCTTTCCAGAATTTTGGTCGTCATCTATAGTGGGTGGGGGTCTTCCTGAGCGTTCTTCATCAGTAAAGCTACAGTAACACTGAACTTTGCGAAATACATCCGTACAATTCTGTCAGCTAAAGCACCTTCACTTCAATGTTCACTTGCACATATATATAAAGTATTACTTTGAAAGACTATTTGGGGTCAAAATTGCTGGTTTTTCAGTGGTTTGTTGATAAGGAGGCATTTAAGACAAGCAGGCTTTGAGGTAAAGTTCTCTCTATCAAAGATATAGATAGAGCGTTAAAAGATTATTTAAAAAGATTTTTTTCACTTAACTTATGTTTACTTCGAAGTTTCGTGGCCACATAGACCCTATCACTCGTCAGAACAGAGTTGGACTGATGACATTTCTCGATTTTTTTGTACTTTTATTGTGGTGTGAGTGGATTATTTTCCTTTTCGTTTGATGGGTGTTGATTGGTTGTAGATTTTTCTTTCTTTTACTTCCTTTTTTTTAAATTTTTTCCTGTTATTCTTTTCTCACCTTCTCTGTGGATATATAGTTTATTGCTATAGTTTTGACCGTTTCATTTAAGTCACGGTTGGATTTCTGTGTGTGCATGTTTGTGCAGATGCGTATTTATGTGTGTACCTCTGTATGTGCATGCATGAACTCATACACACATACAAACATGCGCACACATCCTCATCTGCACGTGTGCAACTGTGTGATTGTGTGTGCGCGTTTAAATGTGTCTGTGTGAATTTGAGTTAAATGTATGTGTATTTTTAGTAGGTTGTATTATTTAATGTGCACTGTTGTTTTATACTTTTATTGTGGTATGGTTTTGTTATTTAGTCTTTTATGTTGAGTTGTATGAAAGAAGTTTTTTTGTGTTGGTGATGCTAAATCAATTAATTGTTACTTTTATATTTTTACATTGGTTTATGTTTATTGTACTTCTTAAGTTATGGTTGAATCTTTTTTCTATTTTCGCTTTTTTCTATTTAGTGTTTGTGTGTTTTGGCGTTTTGTAAAGAGTGTATGTTTTGTATGTTGGGTTTGTGTGTGTTTTGTATAGTTGTGTGTTATTTTGTTGTTTATTATTATTTGTTGATATTGTGATTACTCTTATATATATATATATATGAAAAATTTGGTATGTTTATGGATGAAGAGTACTCAGTATCGTGGATAGAGTGTATATAGGTATCAATAGTGTAGGCAGAAAAAAAAAACATACCACTGCGACTACCAATTAAACTGCATGGTGACTAATAATTACTTAAGGCGTGACACTTGCATTGATCATGCAGTATAGGTTTTATATATTTCTATCTATCTATAAGAATGATATATATATATATATATATATATATATATATATATATATATATATATATATATATATAGTGATAATTTGAAAGCCTCTTTTTGAAGCCAAAATTGCTGTTTTTTCTGTAGTTTGCTGATAAAGAGGCATCTGATGCAAACAAGCTTTCTCGAATACGCAGACCGATAGAGCAGTATAACTTCGCTTCGATGAGTGGTCACATAAATGTAGCCATAAAACTTCGAAGTAAATATGAGTTGTGAAATAATTTTTCTTTAATATATATATATATATATATATGTGTGTGTGTGTGTGTGTGTGTGTGTATCGTGTGTGTGTGTGTATCATGTGTGTGTGTGTGTGTATATATATATATATACACATGAGGAGTGCTGAAAACTTTTATAAAATAATTTTTTTTTAAATAGTAAATATTTTTAGAAGGATTAAGCTTAAGAAAAGATGTGTCAAGTGTTTTGAACTACGGTGTGATTATGTTGAATAGCATGTAAATTTCATGGCCCAGGTCACTATTCTTAATCAGGCTGTAAACTTTTCAGCATCGCCTTGTATATGTCTGTTGGGAGGGTTACTTAGCTTGGTGAGTGTGTTTACGAAAACTAACTTGTAATCCAGTCAGTTCCTAGCGACTATTTATTCCATCATATTCAGACAACAAAAACAAATTTAAGTATTGGGTTACCTCCCTCTTTTTTTTTTTAAGGTTCTTCCAATTGTTTAACAAGGCGCATGCGCACAAAAAAGAGCAACAGTGCCGAAGCCCGAGGTATCAAACTCATTTTCTTCCTCTTTCCATTCACGCCAGACGCGAGTTAAGCAGTAAATGGACCTGAGTGACAATGTTTGCATTTGTGTAACGGTTATAGGAATAATAAAAACCACCGAAGCAAGACGCGGAACAAAAGCTCCGCGAGATGTGGGAGCGGAAGACCTAACGAGACTTGGTGTGGTTCACGTGACTGACACCTGAGATTTTGACAGACTGGTCAGCCGAGTGACACATCAATGTTACTTGTGTTGTTGATTTCATGCGCCATTTTTGAAAAAGTATATACAGATATATACGTACATAAATATATTCCCACAGGTATCCCATTATATATAATGTTAATGATGCATAATGATACAGGTACTAGCATACATTATACTTAGATGAACATATACCTATCAGCCTATCTACAGAATTTTAGAAAAAAGCTTGCCTTTATATTTTTTAAACAACTCTTTATTTCAGAAAGCTAACATGCGAATTACAAATTGTAGCAGCCAAAAAAAGCAAGTACAAAAATTTAAATATCTTGGAACTGTTTTAACAGAGAACTGAAAATGCGACACCAGAACCCGAAGGCGCATTTGGGACAGCAAAAGAAACCTTCCAAAAGCTAAGTAAAACATTAAGAAACAGAAAAATTTCATTAGAAACAAAGTAAAGAATACTGAAATGTTATGTAATAACTGTTACTCCTATATGGCAGTGAATGCTGGACAACGTGATCACAGATGAAGAAACTTGAGCCAACAGAAATGTGGATCTACAGAAAGATGCTGAGAATATCATGGATTGAAAATGTGAGCAACGACGAGAAAAAGAGTGTTGAAATTTCAAGGACTCATAATGAGGAAAAAAGGGCTTAGAAAATTTGACACTCACAAGATTTACTGAGTAAACAGCACAGTACAGTAGACGAAAAGAGAGAGAGAGTAAGAGAGACGCACGCACACACGTACATACGCACGAAACATACACAGGCATGACATCATATTCATACACATATATTTTCCTGATATACATACTGATACTAAAATAAGTTATATTTCAATTAACAAAAGTAGACCCACTTCTAAGTTAATTTGGTAATGATATATGTTAATTCATGAAATCTTTTATGTGTTGTGTCTTTTCGGGACGAAAATAGCTCTCCCCAACTTCCTATCCTCTGTATTCCTAAGCGGTTTTTGTCCCTGTACTCTCTTCCCCATACACTAGCTTTTTCGGGAAGTTACTCTATATTTCTCTCTGTCCCTCTGGCCTTCAGTATGTCCTATGTGTGTCAAAATCTCTAAGTCATCTTTCCTTATTATGTGTATCAGAAATTTCAACCGTTTCTTTCTGATCCTAAACACAAGTATCTGTTTCATTCTCATTTTCCTTAAAACTTCTTCGTTGCTCACATATAGTGTCCATGGTATTCTCATAATGCTTCTGTAGAACAACATCGGTATTGCCTCAAGACCCGTCTTTATCTGTGAGGAAATTGTTTCCTATTCAATGACATAGAAGAATAGATATTAGCAGTTCAGTACTCTTTTCTTTGTTTCTAACAAAAATATTTTGTTTTTTAATACATTATTTCTTCTTCTTCTTCTTCTTCTTCTTCTTCTTCTTCTTCTATGTGCTGCGTCTCTTCAGAACTTGGGCGATCATGGCTCTCCACAATTTTCTGTCCTTTGTAGCTCTTTTGACTTTCCGCTATCTTTCCTAATCCCTATTCTGTCAAGTATTTTCACATGCTCGTTAAGTAGGTTATGCGATGCTTTCTTTTATCTTTCTTGCCTTCAGTATGCCCTGTGAGTGTCAAATTTGCTAAGCCCTCTTTCCTCATTATGTGACCCAGAAAATTCAACTCTGTTTCTGATGTTAAGTATAAGTGTCCTCTTTGTTTCCATTTTCTGTAAAACGTCGTCGTTGCTCATATGTTCAGTCCATGGTATTCTCAGCATTTTTCTAGAGAACCACATTTCTGTTACCTCATATTTTTTCTTCACCTGTGATGAGACTGACCAGCAATCACTGCCATACCATACAGGAGGGCCCATATTGCATATATATATATATATATATATATATATATATATATATATATATATATATATAAACGAAATTAAAAAATGTACTGATTTTAAAATAATATATATTTTAAGAATTTTCTACAAAGTAAATCTAGGTACCTCCATTGATTCGCAAAAGAATTAACATAACATGATGAAAAAATACCCCAAATTAATAAAAACAGTTTTATCCTCATAATCTTTATGTTATTATTAAGAGGAAATGACAAAGGAATGTTTGATTATTAAATTATACTTTTGATCCTTTTTAGAACGTTCGAAATCTTGTTTTTCTTGCGTCAGAGGGAGTGCTGGTGGTGAGGATTGCATAAATTAGTATAGAAAATTTTGCGGTGAAAAACGTTGATTTGGAAATTCTTGCAAAAAGCAAATAATTGTCGGATTTTAATTACATTTTCACGACTTATGCACAAATTAATGAAATTATTTTAGAAACTTTTTTTTTTTGTAAAAAGTTTTTATTTTACATGTATTACCTCTCCCCCCACTTATGTAATTTTAACTTGGTTAACAGTCTGACTCTCTGCCTTCGGGCGGAGAGGAACCCGGTCGAGGCTCCGCCGAAGGGCAGAGTCTCGTTCGGGGTGGTTTACAGCCCCTGAACCCGTTTATGCAGGTTCAAAGAGGGAATATTTTTGACCGAGCCTACGGGCTTGGAGATGTCACGTTAAACCCGGCCTTGTGCCACATGTAACCCTCGTGTGTGTGTGTGTGGGTGGGGGGGCGGTAGCTAAATATCACTTATGTAATTTTATGAAATTTTCAGAATTTAATTTTTGTACCCGTAATGTTTATATTAGTTATATACAGAACTCCTAGGGTAAATTAAATCCTCAAATTTTTTTTTTTTTTTTTTTTGCAGAACAAGACATTCAGTTACGAAAAATCTGCTCTGAATCGTGAAATAAAAAATGCAATAAAACTAAGACATTCTTTATTAGAAAAGCTTTTAATTGCTTTTATGAAGCACGTATATTATGGATACTGTTATTTTAAAAAGATTTATTTTTCGATGAATAATGAATTTTTACAATAATTGTTTACATTTCTTTTAAATTTTAATAATAATAATTTATAAAATTTTAAATCTTTTAAAATTCTGTTTTAATTTGTCCCGATTAGGTAATATTGTTATTAAGTACAAACTATATTTTCTAATCATAACTGGAAAAGCTTATTACAATTTTTAAAAAAGAATTTTGAATTTTTTTCTATGTGTATAAACCTGCCGATCTTTATAAGTAGCGGTGTCCATACACATTATCAGACAACAAGAGCGGTAACTGTAGTAAATTTAAAGCTAAAATAACTATAATTCAATAAAACATTAGATTATGGAGAATATTTTCTTAATTTTTAAGATTCTTCTTCATGTACCGTGAGCCCTCAGGGCGTAAGCGATCATGGTTTATCACAATTTCCTTTCCCTGTTAGCTTTTAATAAATTCTGTCTTTTTTATTTCTCCCAAACACTGTTCCGCCATCCATTTAGTCAAGCTTATTAAGTATGTTGTTGTTTTCTGTCCATATTGCCTTCAATCTGTCTTGTGAGTATCAGATTTTCCAAGCTCTCTTTTCTCATTATGTGTCCGAGAAATTTCAGTTGTCTCTTCCTGATGTTAAGTATAAGTTTTCTTTTTGTTTTCATTTTCTCTGGAACTTCGTCGTTGCTTACATATTCGGGCCTATGCTATTCTCGTCATCCTTCTGTAGAAAGATGTTTCTGTTGCTTCAAGACTCTTCTTCATCTTTGAGGAGATTATCCAGCATTCACCGAAGGGCAGATGTCACATAACAGTTGAGTACACTCTTCATTATTTCCTGTTCCTTAGTACCGTGCATTTTTTTTGTAATCATTTTACCCCAAGCAAGGTAAGAATGCTACTGATACGCAGGGCGTTACAGAGAGTGAATGTGAGAGAAAAGACTGGGTATAGTGGGGAGGGGGGACAGAGGAAAGGTTGAAAGCTAAACGGGGTTTAAGAAGATAGATGGCGATTGACTTTGCATTTAAATTTTTTAAGGCTGTATTTATCAGGAAAGCAAGGAAACGGAAAGGAGTTCCACATGCGGAAAATGCGAGAAAAAAAACTGTTGTAGTTGAAGTGGCGGTTATATTTACCTAATTCACCAGTAAAAGAGTGGGACCTAGATGCTACTCGATTAGAATGCTTAAACAGATGTAGTCCGGGCACCAGGCAAAAAAGCTCGTCAGCACAGTAACCATGAAAATATTTGTAGAACAGACAGAGAGAAGTCACGTCGGTGAGAAAGTGACTGAAGGCGAGATGCCAAGACAAGATCGATTACATTGTAAATCCTTCTTTGGATTTTGTCACGAACTTCGAGATGAGTAGCGGAGCACCTGACTAGTTATGGCAACAATATTCAATTCACGGACGAATGGTAAATTTGTAAATGTGCAAGATGAACTCTGACAAGAAAAACCCTCTGGTATGACACAGTGAATCAACTTTCCTTGCAGTAGATGCAGCTATTGATTCTATGTAGGCGTTCCACTTCAAGCCAGTTGAAAACGTGAGGCCAAGAAGGCGCAGTGTTTTGCTCTCCCTGAAGCTAGCATCAGCCATGCTGATGGTGGACAGGAAAGTTTTTCTATGGTAGTTAAATGGGAGCAGTTTCGTTTTGGAGGCATTAAAATTTACAAGCCATTTTCTGTCCCAGTTAAGCAGTGAATGGATGGCCCTTTCAAGAGAAGCGGACAGGTTAACTTTGTCAACTCTGACTGATTTGTTATTGAGACAGGAGTAAAAAGTAGTGTCATCAGCATAAATGCCTACTTGGGAACTGATGACATCAGGGGGTCATTGATGAGGATCAGAAACAGCGTAGGACCCAGGATAGAACCTTGGATGACACCCGCATTTGTGCCAAAGGATCCGGAAGCGAGACCGTTCAAATCGACTTTTATTTCCCAATTTGATAGGAACGATTGAATTAAATCAAACACATCCAGTAATACCGTAGCCCTGAAGGTTAAGTAGAAGACCAGCGTGTCAAACCTTGTCATAGAATGTCGAGATATCTATAGCAACAGCTCGAGGTTCGCCGTTATTATCAAGAGCTTGATATACATATTCAGTGATATCCGGTAGATCTGGCAAAACGGAAGCCATATTGTTTGTCAGAGAGTAGGTCGTGGGAGGTAAGATGCTTAACCACGTCAGCATTGATTAAAACCTCGAATACTTTGCTGAAAAACCGTAGGAGACTAATAGAGCGATAGTTAGAGGGGTCAAAAGGTTCTCCAGAGTTCCTAAAAACAGGAACTACAGAGAGGGACTTCCAATACACAGGGAAGCAGCGAGGCAATTTCTTTTGAACCACGGCTGGGATCCTGTCACTTCCGCTTGCCTTATGGGAGTCTAATTTAGAAATAATGTCTGAGAACTCTGATGAGGTTATGTACATCACTCGGTAGAGCTTCTTTCTAGGAGGGAAATCAGTTCCAATTCCAATTGAGTCAAGTGTTGAGTTGGAAGAAAATTTCCGATCAAAGCATTCAACCTTATCTTCTGTAGATGTCAGGACTTCGAATTGATTGAATATCGGAGGGATGGAGGATTTGCTGTTGTTCTGCACACTCTTGCAGAGCCGCCAATAAGCTCTAGAACTGAACTTGCGAGATGCTATACATTGTTTTATTTTATCAGCAAACGGTAACTTCGCTTCGTTATAGACACGCTTGCTCTCGTTACGAGCAGAGATAAAGAAACGTCTGTTGAATTCAGACGTGTCGCTCTTGTACAGCCAGAAGAAATGATTCCTGTGGGATATAGCGATCGCGAATGCAGCTTTTGGAATGCATCTTTCGCTATCCCAATGCGCCTTCGTATTTCAGTATCGCACTTTCCATCCCCTGTTAAAACACTTCCCAGATAATTAAATTTTTGTACTTGTTTGATTTTGGTATCTCCGATTTGTAATTTACATTTTGAACTCATTCTTTTGCTAAATACCGTGCATTCTGTCTTCTTGCAGTTGATGTTTAATCCTTTCTTCTCGCTTTACTTCATTACCTTCTGTAGGAGCTTTTATAGTTTTCAGGTAGAACTTCTAATTTTCTCAGAATTGCCTCGGTCTATACGTTGAATAAATCCGGTGAGAAAACACATCCTTGTCTTACACCCCTTTCTATTTTTTGATATCTGCCGAACTCATTTTCTGTCCGTATGCAGGCGGTTTGCTGCCAGTACAGGTTTTTGATCATTCTAATATCCTTCCCAAATATGTCAAGGTTTCTGAGCAGTTCCAACAAATCTTTGTGGCGGACTTTATCGAATGCGTTTGCGTAATCTATAAAACACAGGTACAAGTCTTTCTGCATTTGTAATGCTCTTTTGATAACATTCTGAGCATAAATATCGCTTTCCTTGTTGCAGTGTCTTCGATGAACCCGCACTGTTCTTGTATTTTCGCTCCATTCATCAGAATTTGGATGATAAATTTTGTTATATATCTCATTATTCTGATTGTCCGATGGAGTTCACATTCATTTGCACCTGGCTTCTTAGGCAGTGCTATGAAAATAGATCTACTTAGGTCTTCTAGTATATCACCACTGATACTGATTTCATTTATTATTTCTGTAATCTTGTCGATGGCAATGTCATCTAAGGCTGCCAGCACCTCCATTACAATTGTTATGGTCCAGGTTAGGACCAAGGAAAAACAACACGAACACAAGAGTAGAAATAACGAAGGTATATTACACGAAATAATAATACAAGATGTGGAAGGGGTTAGTATGACTGTCAGTCTGGTTTGGAGAGAACTACTATCGGCTCGACTCGATTCGACTCTCTCTTGAAAGGCGTAGTATACATAGTGTTAGGAAGAGTTCATTCTCTAGTTATAGGTAAGGATCCAAGACAACAATTTTTATCTGGCCCTGCCACTTTGTTTCCGTTCAATTTAGTCAGTGAAACTTCCACTTCGGTTTTTAATATTTCCGGTCCGTCGCTATTTCTGTGTATTGCTGGTTGTTCGCTTTTGTCATCAAAGATTTTTTCGATATATTCGTTCCATCTCTGAAGTACTTTTTTCTTTCTCTCATAGCAGCGTTCCGTCCTTGGATTTCATGCATGTCTTTTGTCCTGTTAATTCTTCTATTATTTTATGCATATCTACTTTATGTACGATATTCATTCTTTCTGTTTCTGCATATTTTTCGTTGAGCCATTTTTTTCATCTCTATTCTCAGTTGTTTCTGTTATTGTGTCTCACTTCGATTTTCTATTTTCATTTTGTCCCTCGTATCTGCTTTTCATAATATTTATATATTTCTCCTTCAGATTCGGGTCGTTCAAGAACCTGTCGTATCGCAGTTTGGGTGCTGCGTTAGGCCTTTTCAATTTCCGTAGTTAGATCCAGTGACAGACCCAAAGAAGGTGAGTTCAATTCCTGGTTAAGGCAGTGGAGAACTTTCAGAGGGAAAATTAGCAGGAGATAACTGATAACTGACATCCATCAAACATGGCACGTGGAATTAGAACAGTCTACCCCAGCGATCGAAATAAAGGGTTCAGTTCGAAATTCCAACCACCTGAAGAAGGCCGGAGCGTACAACGGCCGAAACGTTGTGACAAATATGGCGACAAAGATGAGGACAATAGTCCGACTAATGTAAATACTGACCATTGGACCTATTTTTCTCCACGTTCATTACAGGTTCCTAGTTCGAATTTTCCAACTATTTCACCATCCCTCTCTTTGCCGACTTTGACATTCAGGTTTTCAATGATAATTATAATTTCTTGCGACTTGCATTGAGCCTTGGCGTTGTCTAGTGTAGAGTAGAACATCTAAATTTCTTTTTCTGTACTTTGTCAGTGCATACACAAATATGATGGTCATACTGAAAGGCTTTCCTTTCAGTTAAACGACAAGAATTCTATCAGATATCTGACAGTATCCAGAACGCATTTCTTCATTTCTTGGTTGATTATCAATCTTACTCCACGTCCATACATAATTCTATGTTTGTCACTGAAAAAAATCTCCATTGTTTGCCCATTTTGTTTCACATACGTCTAAAATGTAGACATACTCATGTCCTGTTTCATATTTTATCTAAAAAACATTTAAAAATGTATTTTTAAAACATGGGTGGTTTGTATCATTTAGTACAATTCAAAGGTCAATTTGGGTTGGTTTGGTGATATTTGTATTACCGACTGATCAATATTGACACGAATTCATGTTGTAAAACAGTGCTTCTCCAACTTTTTGAAGTCGAGGGCGCACTTGAAATCCTTCCAATAATTGTAGACGCACTATATACAAATTTCGGAAAAAATATGTTATAATGAAGTCAAATATTACAGAAAAGAAATAGTGCAATAAAAAATATAAAATGAAACATTCCTTAAATTTATTCATTCTTGTGTTTATGAGAAAGTCTTAGAAATCTCTTCAATATTTGGGCGTATATTTGATAGGCAAACTCTCATTTTATCGTCATTAAAGAGTTCCTCTCTTTTTGCACTTAATTGTGCTGAGAGCAAAAAAGCCTAATTCACATTAGAATGAGACGGGTAGAGCAATATAATAAAGTAAATATATTTATTTCTTATATCTGAACATATATTTCTCTGGAATGCTAGGGCGCAACTAGACATCTTCCAGGGCGCATCACTGTGCCCAAGCGCACTATTTGAGAACCACTGCTGTAGATTGAATAGGTTCTTTTTGTAAATATGGTGGTCCGTATTATTTTATAATCCGTCAATATTTTAATTTTTGCAAACTAATTATTTTTCTGTAATTATTTTGTTGCTGATCATAATTTTTTTTTAATTGACCAATCCTTATTTTTAAAATTTTAACTCTGGAACACATTCTGTCACATGAAATTTTGATAATAAAGAATGTAAAAAAAAAAAAAATACAAAAAATCTTAAATACATTAGAACTGGCGGGACAAAATAATCTAGTTCGTCCGAGCACTTTCCGTGGAAGTAGCAATAAAGCATCGAGAGGTTTGCCACATCCCGCCTGTGAGAGAGCGGTTGGAGAGTGGAAAATAATTCGTCATCTACAAGGACTTCGAAACTCTTTTGGACTATCTCTACCTGTATCTATATATCTATCTCTCTCTCTATATATGTTGTGGATTCCGGGTTGAAATCCGGTACCAATAAATAACAAACGCCAGGAATGAATATATGAAAATAATGTATTAAGGTAATAATACAAACTGGTAAAGCAGGTTAGTAGTTCCAGGAATACGGGTTAGTAGCAAATATATATATACAGTCTTTGGTATTGAAGTATCGCTGTATGACTTCTTACTGAGTCTACGTGCTCGCTCACTGTGACTCCTACAACGCTGTTACCTCACCCTCACTCTTCCTACAACCTTTTACTCTGTCACTCTGGACTCGACTCAACTCCTCGGTCCTCGGGTATTCACTGGCAGTAGTATAAGTATACACTGGGTGAGTCCATTTGTATAAAAAGGGGTGGACCCCTCAACAATATCTATATCTCTACAACTCTCTCTCTCACTATATATATATATATATATATATATATATATATATACATATATATATATATATATATATATATATATATATATATACCAGTAGTAACAGCAAAGTTGTCTAAGTCATGTAACAGAAAATTACCGATTTGTTAGATTAAGATTTGAATCTTTGTATCTTAGAAAGGATTAAAGAATTCTCATCGGTTTATCTAACACTTTTGATCAATAAGAATGTATTATTACTCCCCAAGCTTAACAGAAGAATTGTGATGAAATCGTTCATAAACGAAAATGACATGTTCATAATTAATTACAGCTAAGGATAGGAAGCTCATGAAATATTGAAATAAAATTCAAATTCAGCATTATTTTCCAACTTATGTCCTGGAGTATGAAGATGCCTAACAGGTTTCACGTACGATTTCATTTTCAGGTCTTTTTCACTGATCTTTGGCCTATCATAACTGAAACTCCTCTCTTACATGCCAAACGTCTTATGGATCGATTTGGATCTTTTATAATTGATCTTTTTAGCTCCAAGTTGGAATGATGATCCCTCTACGGTTGTGACCTCATGATCCAGTTTTTCCTCTCTATTCCCTCATTTTTTCCTGTTGCATCTTCAAATTCATTCAAGAACCATCCAGGTTCTTGAATGGATTTGAAGATGGAAGCCAGAGTATTAATGTTGGTACCATTACGGAAGGCCTGAAAGTTCTTTTTCCTCTCACGACTGCTCATTTAAGAAGATAGATAGTGGGGCTGACACAAAAAGATTTAACCTGTTCTATTTGTAGCTGAATAAGTCAAAGGGTTTTTCAATGGTTATCACGACAAATGGTATCAAGATGGCGAAAAGTCTTATCTAAAAACCTGGAAAAAAGAAACTCAATTAGTTTAGTGTTTTTTACATATTAAACATTTTGTGGAATGGACAATTATGCTGTGACAAGATTTGGACAGTTTTGCTGTTACACCCGGTTTATATATATATATATATATATATATATATATATATATATATATATATTAATCATTTCACAACAAAAAATGCGATAATGCCACTAGGACACACGAAGTTACAGGGAGTGTAAGAGATTGAGAAAACTTTAGTGAGAAAAGGTGAGGAGTAAAGACAATAAAAAGACAGGGTTCAGGAAGACAGAAGATGCCGATTGATGTTGCAATTTAATTTTTGAAGATTGTATGTGGAAGAGAAGCAAGAAATCAGAAAGGTTTTCCACAAGCGAGAAGTGCGAGAAAAACTATTACACTAGAACAGACGGTTGTATCTAGCTAGTTCAGCAGTAAAACAGTGAGACATAATTGCTAATCTCGTCTTCCTCTTTAGGTGCCGTATCCCCTCAGAACATAGGCGACCATGGCTCTCCACGACTTCCTGTCCCATGTCGGTCTTAATAAACTTTGTCTTTCTGTCATTTCCCCCATACCCTGTTCACTAAATATGTTTTCCTCTGACCCTCTCACCCTCTATTTGCCCCATGAGTATCAGATTTTCTAAGCCCTCTTTCATCAATATATGCCCCAGAAACCTCAACTTTTTTTTTCCTGATGTTAAGCATAAGTTTACTTTTCGTTCCCAGATATTTCAATTTCCGCACTTGTATGATTTTGGTATCTCCGACTTGCAATTCGCACTTTGGGCTGTCCCTTTCGCTAACAACCATGCATCCTGTCTTTTTGCAGTTGATGCTTAATCCATTCTTCCCCGTTTCCTTCACTGCATTCTGTAGGCATTTTTGTAGCTTTCTTTCTGTGCCTGCTGTCAACATTATATCAGCTATATATCTTATGTTGCTAAGATTATGGCACCAAAAATTAATTCTCTTTTTTTTACAGTAAGGATCACCCTATACAAGGCCCAGGAGCCACTCGAGGTAGAGAGTTACGATAAGGAGTAGTTTATATGGTTAGTTGGGGAAGATAACGATTGACTCTAGACTTGAATAGGTTAAGATTGGAGTAATCGGGGAAACATCATCTAGAGAGTCTGTTCCATAGGGCAGGAAGAAGCTGTTTGAGTGGAACTTACTTTTCGCCGATGGAATGCAGAGGGAAAGTGAGCGGTTTGCTACTATAGAAGTGGCATAGCGGGTCATAGAGCCGTGAAGGTCAGACCTGGTGAAACCAGGAGATGCAGTCCACCCTAGCACTTTCCATAGTACTCGCAATAGTGCTTACCACATCCCGCCTGTGAAAGAGATGCTGGAGTGTGGATAATAATTCTTCTCACACAAGGGCTCGGAGATGACTTTGAACTCTATCAAGACTGGGCAGCTCCTATCCAAATATGGCAACAGTACCCCATTTTCGGCCTGATCTGGCTCTTATAAAGGTAAAGAATAGCATGAAGAACCAGGTATTTACCAGAGTGGTACAAGGAGCCGATCATTTTACCTGCATCTTTACCGACAGATCGTATATAGGAATTCCACTTGAGATCAGGTGTAAGTTTGAGGTCCAATATTCTCTTGGGGTACGGGTCTTCCTCTAGGGGACATCCGCTTATCGTGATTGGCAAAAGTTCGGGGTCTGATCAGCGGTGATGGAATGTAACCATTTTAGTTTTCGAAGCATTAAATGTAACCAGCCAGTTTTTCAGCACTGGGAAGTTAGTGTTAAATCGGAAGAGAGGTCAAGTACCAATCTCTGATCGTCAAGACGTTTAGAGGTGAGCCCGTATATCGTCGTATCATCGGCATAGACGTTTACAAATGATGGGAGTATATTTTTAAGCAGATCATTTGTGTAAATCAGAAAGAAGGTTGGTCTAACAAGTAACCCCAGGAGGACTCTTGCTTTGATCGCTAGGGCGCCGGAGGACTGGCCGTTAATAACTATCTTCAGAGATCTACCTGTTAAGAAGGATTTTATAATATAGAAAATCATTCCCGTGATTCTATACTCGAGGAGCCTGTGTAGTAAAACTTTGTGCCACACCTTGTCGATGGACTTCGGGATATATAGTGCTATGGTCCTTGCGGTATGTGTGTCATCAATGGCATTACTAATTCTGTAATGGTAGTTAGGACGTCAGCAGTGGATCAGGCTGATCGAAACCCATACTACTCGTCGCACAAGATGTTGTTCCTAACCAGATGTCGACGGTTGATTAAGGATTCAAAAAGCTTACTGATGATAATGAGGAGACTAATAGGTCTATACTGGGAAGGGCGAATGATTAACCAAATCGGGCATATGTTTGCTACATTCCATATGCTTGGGAAAGATTTCTTCAAGCAGTGGCTAAATAACTTTGATAGAATTGGGCATAATTCTGCGTTGATATTCTTGAGGACAACCACTGGAATTTTACCTGGGCCAGTGGCTTTTTGGGGGGCCGAGGCTTTTGATAAGTCTAGAGATTTCTCTTGCTGAAATGAGTATATTACTGAGATTGTGGTATAACTGGCGTCTACATTTTTTTTTTAGTTTGAGTTCGTTAGTTTTGTTCGTTTTCAATTGGACTGATTTCCTGTTTGTTTTGGTTGGTTTAGTGGATGACTAGTAAGCAGTGAAACAGATACCCATTCGAGATGCACGCATAAATAACCTGGGTTGACTCGCCCGAGGATACTGCCGTAACAGTACCCATCATCGTGACATCGAGAGGCTTCAACCGGAGAGTACTGCATGGTCCAGAAACCATTCACAAAATGGCAGTACAATAGACCCGATATTATACACCTGCTGATAGGATAGCCTACTTCGAAATTACTCGAAGGTTCGGATCCCTGACTATCAAGCGGATAACGCCAAAACACCCAAAATGTTTAACTCCAACACCCTTAATGAGGGAGCAAATTACCCAGGAAAGATTCAGGCGCGATACTCCGAGTGTATGTATCTCTTCTGCCTAAAGGTCAGGACAACAAGGGAGTGTGTGATGAAGTTTGCTCGAGGTGTATGGTGCATCCCCTACCTCAATTTGAGTTAGTATCAGGGGCATAGTCGTTAAGCCAAGGGCATACGGAGGGAAGTTAATTATTCTAAAGATTATTTCTAGAGAGAAAAAATGTTTAGAATTAAAATGTAATTACTCATGTCCCAGACAGATGGCAGGAATTCACATTTATTCTGAGAATTCATTCGAATCAGTTGACCAAAGAGACAGGGAGATGATTAAGGATAGACGCGATGGCTAAAGTTTCATCTTAGTATTAGACCCACGATACTCTTTTTGGAAAGCATCGATATATGGGCTCACGGGACAGTTTACCACGCCAGGAAGACTTCCGTTAAATATAATGTGATCGACAATTAACATTAAATTAATGTGCAGGTAAGTACAGACGTCCATAGACACTCACACTCACACACATATATATCACAGCTCATCAGTGTGGCTAGACATGCGATTGCTTCAAGCCGGGATCGAAACACGTCAGTCGTCGTTTCTCACACTATTAGCGCATTATATACAAGATATAAGCATTACCAAAGTGCTCAATTCATAGTGAAGAGCTTTCAGAGTTAATTAGCAGCAGCTAACAAATTCCCTTTTCTTCCTAAGTGCTCAACCTACGAGGGGGGCCGTATATATATATATATATATATATATATATATATATATATATATATATATGTGTGTGTGTGTGTGTGTGTGTGTGTGCGCGCATGTGTGTGCATAAATACTTGCTTCAAAGCAAAGCTTAAGACAATAATTTAAATAATAAGACTGGAAATTAAGGAAAAAATAACACAGAAATTTAAGAAAAAATAGTACAGCAATATAAATAAAAAAAATGACAACATGAAATAGTTAAAACAATAAAAACTTAAACAGAAAGAGATTATCACAAAAATACATTAGGACAGGCAAAGCATTTTTTTATTGGTTCTTGAATATGACTGGTATGACTTCTAGTGTCAAGTGCATACTTTGGCACCAGTCCTTTGATTTTCGTTTTTCATATCTGTGTTTGCTTGTTTTTTTTTTTTTTTTTTTTTACATAGAAGTGAGAAAAAGAATGAGCTAATAGTGAAAGAAAAGATAAAGATATAAAGAGTGGGTGAGGAGAGACAATGCCATAAAATTAGGCATCACTACAGAAAACGCGATAACTCAGATTTAAAATGAATTTTAAAAATGAAAAATCTTTCTTGAAGCTTTTATTTTAGTTTTAATTTGAAGCTAATAGATTAAATTTAATATTTCCAATAAGCAAAATACTTTGCTGTATTTCAAAAACTAATTTAAATTGACTGGAAGGAGTCTTATTTTATTTTTCTAAAATAGCTAATAAGCACTTTTCTTTAGTCGTCTTTCATCGCGCTTTAATAAAACATATTCTGAAAATAAAATAGTGAAGAGCTTTTAGAGTTAATTAGCAGCAGCCGACAAATTCACTTTCATCCAAAGTGCTCAACCTACGACAGGGGATATATATATATATATATATATATATATATATATATATATATATATATTTGTGTGTCTGTCTGTCTGTCTGTCTGTGTGTGTGTGTGTGTGTGTGTGTGTGTGTGTGTGTGTGTGTGTGTGTGTGTGTGCATACATAGTTGCTTCAAAGCAAAGCTTAAGACAGTAATTAAAAAAAATAAGACTGGAAATTAAAGAAAAATAGCTGAAATTTAAGAAAAATAACAGAAATATAAATAAAAATAAATAAAAATGGTAGCATGAAATAATTAAAACAATAAAAAAATTAAACAGAAAGAAATTGTCGAAAACATACATTATTACAGGTAAAGCATTTTTTTGTGTTGGTTCTTGAGTATGACTACTATGACTTCTAGTTCTCTCGGAAATGCCTTAGTGTATAGGTTGAATAAGTCCGGTATGAAAACACATCCTTGTCTTAGATCAATTTCTGTTTTTGTATATCTACTGAACTCGTTTTCTGTTCGTATGAAGGCAGTTTGCTTCCAGTGAAGATTCTTGATGATTCTAACATCCTTGCCAAATGAATCAATGTTGCTGAGCAGTTCCAACAGGTCTCTGTGTACTTTACCGAATGCCTTATCTATAAAAAACAGGTACACGTCCTTCTTGCTTCTGCACATTTGAATTCATGCAGACGAGGTACTAATGAGAACAGCACATCAGAACAATTGCCATGAATATATTTTTATTTAAAAAATTATTTTATGACTAGATGAAGAGTTATTTCTCCAGTATCTTTGTCTATTAAAAATTAAGAAAATTATTTTTTTGTAATAGAAAATAGCCTTAAAAAAAAGATTAATCATGGTAAGAAAGAGTCATATTATTTTTTTAGTTTTTTTGAAATTGCCGTATAAGGCAAACGTATAGACTTTTAGGTGGGAGGGAACCCGATTTTTCGTTTTTTGTTAGTATTTATTTTTCAAGGACTTATCTTTAAAATACAAAAAACTCAATGTGATCCATCCTCAAATTAAAAAAAGAGGATATGTATTCGCACGAAAAAAAAAAAAATGCTAATACACACAATAGTAAGTCTGATCGGTTCGATACGGTCAAATTGTCAGCTGATCTCAAAAATTACCTACAATCTGTTGTTAAATCAGGCAAGGTGTGGCTTGTTAATTTTAACGTCTCAAAAACGAAACTGCTCTTTTTTTAATCATCTGAGAGAACCCCTTTTACCTTTTAACCTCCAAGTGAGTGACTCATTGCGCCTTCTCGTACTCACATTTTCAGCTGACATAAATTGGAAAGATTATATTGAATCAATTGCTAAGTCTGCTGCTAAAAAGTTGGTTCAGTATTTCGTGCTAGACAATTTTTTCTCGCCAGAATCTATCTTACATATTTATAAGTCTACCATTCGTCCATGCATTGAATATTGCTACCACATCTCGTTTGGTGCTCATGCTATAATTTAGATATTCATGATAAAATCCAATGAAGAATCTATGTCATTGGTTCTGACCTGGCATCTCGGCTTCAGTCCCTTTTCGATGTGCCGTAAATATTTTCATGCTAATTGTTCTGAGGAACTTTCCTTTATGATACCTAGAATTTATGAATGAATATTATCAATCTTATTGTCAGTATTGTTGTCATTTTGTTGTCTTTTTATTTTTCAGATTTCATTAACAGGCCTATTAAATTTACATATTATAAGAAGCGCACGTGAATAATCTTTCGTTTTAATTACATATTTAATTATATATGTGTGTGTGTGTGTGCGTGTGTGTTTGTGTATGTCTTTGTGTATGTCTTTGTGTATGTGTGTGAGTGTGTGAAAATTCCAGAGAGAGTATATCTATAAACGGATAATATGAATAAAGAGCAAGAGCAAAATGTTATTGATTTTTATTGTTATTAAAAAGTCAATAATACTTGCATTTGCCTTGATAGAATAACTGAGAGGATGAAATGCGTCGGTTAAGTTTTCCTTTGGTTTTATTCATATATATATATATATATATATATATATATATATATATATATATAACCCGGATATAAGAAAGTTGTCGGGACTGGGAAGTCTCTTATATCCGGGTTTCTCTTATATCCGAGTTTCTCTTATATCCGGGTTTTGTCTATTTTGTTTAGGTAAGTATGGGCTCTAATTTGGGACCAGAGAAAATCTCTCTTATATCCGGGTTTCTCTTATATCCGGGTCTCTTATATCTGGGTTACACTGTATATATATATATATATATATATATATATATATATATATATATATATATATGTGTGTGGGGGGGTGAGTGTGTGTTTGTGTGTATGTCTCTGTGTGTGTTTAATTAGGCGGAAGTATATGGTGGAATAGAAAGGTGAGGAAGTTTGCCTTTACGTAACACAAATTCATTCGAACACCTTTGCTTCTTATTACAATTCCTGAAATAGAAATGTTCGAGGAGCGAACATTAACGAACAATGAAACGAAAATAAAAATAAGAAAAGAATCAGAATAAATAACACTTGAGAAAGTAAATAAAAGCGGAACATTTCGTCGTTGAAAACGAAAATATTGTTGTGCATTGCCGACTGAAAACGTTGGAGGGTGAGGAATACGGCAGTCAGTAATGGACGGTCGAGAAGCGTTATGGGACTTAGGTTTTCTCTGATGGCTGCCATTCGAAGGCGTGGCCAACGACCCCATCCATCAGATGACTAACTGCAGTTTGTCGGACTCTCAGAGACAGCGTTAACGGCCATATTGTTATTATCAAAGTGTCCGTAGGGGCAATATCTTGGGGAAATAAGTCGTTCGAACTCTCATCGGACGGTAACGGGCTACATTGAACAAAGCGAAAAAGATAAAAATAATATATGTGATGTGTGATATAAATAAATAATAAGTAATAATCTAAGTTAAAAAATATATATGATCTTTTGGGATTTCAACGTCCAAACAGACCGCGTCCTTAAGCTTATCAAAAAAAGCCATCACCACCAATAAGAAAAAAAAAAGAGAAATACTTCCTCATTCCAGTTGCTGTTTCTGGTGATAATCATATCAAAGTTAAAGAAATTGAATAACTCAAGTAACACAACCGACCTCCGGATTGAAATTGCCTAAATGTGGGACGTTCAAGGTATCATTGAAAAGTAACCTGAAAGGACATGTCACATAGAAGAAGAGGGATAATAATAATAATAATAAGAAGAAGAAGAAGAAGAAGAGGAGGAGGAGAAGAAGAAGAAAAAGAAGTAGTAGTAGTAGTAACAGAAGAAGAAGTAGTAGTAGCAGTAGTAGTAATAATAGAAGTAGTAGTAGTAGTAATAGAAGAAGAAGAAGTAGAAGTAGTAGTAGTAGTAGTAATAGAAGAAGAAGTAGTAGTAGTAGTAATAGAAAAAGAAGAAGTAGTAGTAGTAATAGAAGAAGTAATAGTAGTAGTAATAGAAATAGTAGTAGTAGTAGTAATAGAAGAAGTAGTAGTAGTAATAGAAGAAGAAGTAGTAGTAGTAGTAGTAATAGAAGAAGAAGAAGAAGAAGAACCAGAGCCAGAACCAGAACCAGAGAAGAAAAGGTAAAGAATAGGATAAAGGATGAAAAGAAAAAGAAAGGATGAACAGTATAGAGAAGAAGAACAACAACAAGGAGGAGTAAGAGGATTAAGAAGTAAGAAGGATTGAGAGAGCAAAGTGGAGAGAGAGAGAGAGAGAATGAAGAAGAAGAAAAAGAAGTGTGGCACAATGTTAATAGCATACGAATGGAAATTAGTGCACAAATAATGAACTGCTAGACGTGTTCGTTAACCATTATTTCATCGTAAGGACACTGAATATGTATTTATAAAGATAAGTCCCCTATCGCGTGACAACCGTGAAGAGTCAGAAGGTATATTACGGTCAAGACAAGAACAATGATCTTTGAGATTAGATGGATGCCAATATTCTGTCTCCATTTAGTGTCACATGTGCCATTGACTTCAACACAGTCAATACCGTCAAAAGGTGCTCTCTGCTTGAGAGGTCTGAGATTTGATGAAGAGCATAATGTAAAATCGCCGGTTGAAAACGAAAAGCGTGCAAAAGAAGATAAAGATAATAGCAATCATTCCTAAAAGACTTGAGGCAACAGAAATATGGTTCTTCAGGAGGATGCCAAGAAATCCATAGACTGAACATATGAGCAATGACGAAGTTTTAGGGGAAATAGGAACAGAAAGGATATTTATACTTATAATCAGAAAGAAACAACTGAAATTTCTAGGGCACATAATTAGGAAAGAGGGCTTAGAAAATTTGACACTCATATTGAAGGCAAGAGGACAGAGGAAAACAGCGCATAATCTACCGAACGAGCTTATTTATATCGATGACAGAGCAGGTTTTAAGAGAGATAGCAAAAAGACAAAATTGAGTAAACAATAGGACAGGAAATTGTGGAGAACCATGATCACCCACGCCCTGAAAAGACATGGCACACAGAAGTAGAAAAAAAAAGGAAAAAGAATAAGAAAAAGTTTGACTTAATAAAGTAGGGATGGGAATTAGTACACAGATAACGAACTGCGAGGCGAGCTCGTTAAGCATTACTTTTACCGTAAGGACGCTGGATATGTATTTATAGAGCTAAGTCTGGTATCGAGTGACAACCGTGAAATAGTCAAAGAAGATATCACTCTCAGAAGTAATAATCTTTGAGATAACTATATATATATATATATATATATATATATATATATATATATATATATATATATATATATATATACACGAGGGGCTCTGAAATGTTCACAAACCAACCCACTTTCCAAAGCTGAACCGAATGACCAAACATCAGATTTATTTATGGAAGGGCTCCTTAGACGAGCCGAAAATTTTCAACACCCCTTCATTATACGCTCATAAAGATACACACACAAACATGCACATATATTATCTATCTATCTATCTATCTATCTATCTATCTATATATTCAACAGCCCTTCATTAAAAAACGCTCATGAAGATACACACACAAACATGCACTTATCTATCAATCAATCTATCTATCTATCTATCAGATAAGAGAAAAAAATGATATTTCTGTACCATACAATATATATATATATATATATATATATATATATATATGATAGGATAAAGCACAAATATGGAAATGCCGACTAGAGACGTGCACACACACACACACACACACACACACCGCACACACAAACGAATATACACATGAACTCTGTTTCACAAGACTGATTCATGTGAGGCCTGCTTAACCAATGAAAAACAGAAAAATTAAAAATACCTGAATTTTCTTTTGCTCCTTTGTATTTCATTCTCTGGCGAAGCTTTCATAAAAGCGAAACATATTAGATTTATAAATGTTTCCTATTTGTTCTTTATACTATAATTCTGTCGGATTCCTATCTATACTTGATCCCAATATGTGCGTGTGTGCGTGTGTATGTGTGCGTGCGTGTGTATGCGTGTGTGTGTTTTGCAAATACCACAAACGGAGAAGCCAAACCATAGTTAGACATTAAAAGAAAGATTTTCTCATTCTCTACTTTTATTTGTCATAAACATGCATGGTTTTAAGGAGACCTCCTGAAATGAGCACGCTGCTAGATCACACTCCTTTTTGAAGGAGCAATTTGAGAGGAGGGCTCCTTTTTTTTCACAAGGAGCGGGAGTCGCTCCATTTTATCGGTGCAAATGCGTGATACTCCGCACTTTTTGCAGCTTCTAAATTAAAAAAAAGTTCTAAAATTTGAAAGTCTGCCGTCCTGGTGTGTGGGAGGGATATTTTTTTCTTTTTTTAAGCAGTTAAAACTGAAATAGTTTAAGACGGTTTTGACATTTTTTTTCTTTTGATCTGATTAAAATCAGATTTTTAGGGCAGACAAATTACTATTAAGAAAATTTAAGCTTTATTGGTTGGGTTGTATTTGTCATTTTGCGTGTGTGTCAGTTAATTATATACATAAGTGTCATTTCATTTATAAATAATAAAAGTTTGCGTTTTTGATTTAAAAAATAATTGAAATGATAGAATCTTAATTCAGCTGTATTGTTTTATTTTCTTAAATATTTTTTACACTTTCACATTTATTTGATGTCATGAACATGTTTAATCATTTTGGGCTGTTATTAAACTTAGAACAAGCTTCTTTAATCGAGTTTTTGGGGATTGTTTTTGGTTAATTGCGGTATGAAGTAAAAAATGTTAATTTATTTAAATTAGGTAACTCCCCAAATTCGCAGTACCTAAGGTTTAAAATGAAATTTTAAAAATGAAACATCGTTCTTGAAGTTTTTATTTCAGTTTTAATTTCAAGGTACTCGTTTAAATTTAATATTTTCAATAAGTAAAATACTCAGTTCTGTTTCAAAACCAATCTACATTGAGTAGAAGTTTTTTTTTGTTTTGAACTCAATAACTATTACTGATTTTAGCGCCAATTTTAGCTACCTGTCGGCACAATTTAATTCTGTTTATTAAAAACAATTTCAAAAATAAAATACACTTTTCTGAAACTTTATTTGAGGAATATTAGCTGATTTCAAGTTTAATTAATCTGATTTGAAACAAATATTACTTTAAGTTTAAAATATCACAGAAAGGCATTTTTAACACGGCAGTAGCTGTTTATTTAAGATGTTGACAGCTTGAATGACAGATGGAAGTTTATCTAATGTTTTTGCGTTAACTATTCGACAAAAAAATGTAAGCACAGTAAGTGACTCGAAAAATCATTTTATTTTTTTTGCAAGCATGAAAATATTGTTTATCTAAATTAAATTTCTAAAACTTTTCTACCTCGATCAATTAATCTACTCACTTTCATCAGCACACGTAAGAATACAGAAATAAATTTAAAGGCAGGTGTTTCTGGTTAAATGGCGAACAATAAACTGTGTAGATTAGGTAACAATGCTGTGAGAATTTGTTGATGTAATATTATAACATATTGATGGAGTGGGAATAGGAGTGCACTCCTTTTTTTCCAGGAGCGGGAAATAGAGTGGCTCCTTTTTTATGAAAGGGGCAATGAAGGAAGCACGCTCCATTTCGGAGTGTAGGAGCGGTAACCGCTCTAGAATTTGAGAAGTGCGTAAAGCCCTGTAAACACGGTAATACTGAATATAATCTTAAAAGTTGTAAAATTCGATGTCGATTCAGGAACTTTATGGGAAAAGATAAGTAACTACTTTTTGTGATATCAACGAATACTCGTTGCCACTTTTGTGATGTCAACGAATACTCGTTGTCACTTTCGTAATGCTCGTTGTAGTAGAGACTTTGTAATTGCAGATTACAACTACAGTAACGCCGCTGAACAATACTAGTGTCAGATGCCTTCGAATAACACTCACACTAATAATACTTGCTCGATAACACTCGATCGAATAGTAATCACCTTATAGTGGTCTGAACAGAGAAATAGTATAGTGAATAGAGTAGAGAACAGCGATCCGTATAGTAATAGAGGACAGACTAGAAATGGTGAACGTTTAGACGTCATGTTACTTTCTACTTATGCGTTTCCCTCATGGTAACGTGATCTACTTAATTCAATAATGTGATCGCTCGTGTTTGCTCACTGGCAATCTATGTTCAAACTCAAGTGTCGGCAGCAACACTTTATTCCAGTATAACATTACTGTATATCATGCACAGTTGTTTCAAATGAATAAAAAAAAAATGAAATATTTTATTTAAATAGTGAACGACTACAAATCCTGACTGTACGGCGGATTATTGAGGGCATAGAATCGACAGGCCGTCTTACTTTTTGTAGATTTTCCGTCGAATCTGTATATAGGGGAAAATAGAAAAGATTCTTCTCGTGTATGGCATCCCCCACTCCTGAAAGAGTAGCTGTCACAATGAAGCTATATAAAAATACCAAATCTTTGTTTAGATACCCAGACCGTGACAACAGTTTCTTCGACATCAAAGCAGAGATCCTTCAGGATGACACCCTTGCATTTTTTCTCTTTGTTATCACCCTTGACTACGTACCGAGAACTTCCCATTACCGAGGTTTTACTTTATCACCAAGACTCTCAAGTCGATAGCCTGCAAAAAGTTGACTTATCTTGCAGATGACTTAAAATGCTGACCCCATTACCAACGATGTTGGACTCTCATAGAAAATGCCTCTAAATGTTGGAATTCATAGCCTTAAAACTGAATTCATAGGCTCAATAGGCTCAACCTGTCTCAGGTGAATCAATAAAATATGTCAAATCTTCTGCATACCTCGGAAACGAAATAAATTCTACTGAAAAGGATGTGAAAATTCGCAGATCTAAATCCTGGGCTGACTTGAATAAAATGGATGTAATCTGGAAATCTGATTTACCATACAACCTCAAGCGGAGATTCTTTCGCGCCACTATAGAGCTGGTTCTAATGTATAGTGCCACTGTTTGAACATTAACTAAAACCCTAGGATCTAAGTTTGATGGAAACTATAGAGAGCTGTATTTAGACAACCTCCAACTAAATAACAGGTATGTAGACAACCTCCAACTAAATAACAGCTCTATGGACCCATCACTGATAGTTCTACATTTTAATGCGAACGCAGAATGCACTTTGCAGGACACTTTGGCGAGCAAAACAAGAGTTTGCGAATGATCTACTGCTCTAGGTACTTAGCTATGGAGCAAGACGCATTGGCCGCCCAACAACCAACTACATTGACCAGCTATGTTATGACACAAAATGAAATCCTAATGACCTTCCGAACTTGATGCAGGACTATAATGGTTGGCGTGATAGACCTATGAATGTCCGAGCTAGCTCGATCAAATAAATTTAAAAAAATAAGAAAGCGATGTCATCATAATGGAATTCAATACAGAGAAATATGAAGTACAAGCAATGCAACTAGAAAAACTTGTGGCAACAGTCATAACTGAACTATCAGGAAGGAGATAACTATAAAACACCACTAAAATACATTACAAGTTGAGAACATTTTATTTGAAATTCTTGGGAGCGGGAGTGCTTCGATTCTCAGATTGTTTCGCAATTTCGAATTTTGTATCTAGCTACTATAAAATAGGGCAACTTGGGAATGGAGCCAAAACATAAACACTATATCACTTTACATTTCATAACACAGCTTATATCAAAGTAGTTTTATATAAAATAAATTTTGTGTACATGCAGATACAGGTAATGATGCTAGCTCACATGGATATTGAAGTGGTGAAATTTCACGTAAAAATAATGTTTTATACTTTCTGTTCCTGTACAAAAAACAGGATCACTACTTACAAAAAATATATAACCAAATAATACTTCTACATCAGGTGCGAGAAACTGGAGAGAAAGGGTACATTATCGATGACATCACTGTGAGTGTGTGAAGGAAATTTTCCGTTTGTGGGAAGTCAGGTCAGCACCTGAAAAACTTTCGGATTTTGGAGATTTTGGAATTTTGGATAAAGGATACTCAACCTGTAGTAAACTTGGGTGTAACACAATAAAATAGAAAAAAAAAACTTATTTTTTTATGTAAAAGGAGTATTTTAAGACAACAAAGAACATATTAGAAAATAATGAAAGCAAACAAAATTTCATAAAAAGGATAAACACGTGGGCAATATCAACAGGCATTCAGTTCCATTCCTAAGCTGGGCAAAACAAGAACTTAAATCGATTGAAGTCAATAGAAATGCCAGGAGTGCCTAGGAAATTTGCTATTTGATTCTGAACCAAGAGCAAATAAATATTTCTAATATTTTTTGTACAGACTCTGTTATTCAAATCTTAGGGTGGTGCGGCTGTGGCTCTATGATTTATAGGGGAACCATAGGGGAAACTTTCATTCATTTAAATTCAGAATAGCATTCAGTTAAAATTATCACGAGTTTCGTTTCGATCTATCTATCGTTGGTGTGTTCCACAAGTCCAAGACTTGGTAAAATTCCACAAGGAATCCTCTATTCAAAATTGAAACGGAATAGATAAAGGTTTATGTAAAATCATAAAAAAGGAAAAATGATTTTACAAGAAAAAAGTCGAAAATCTTTGCAACATCTTGGTATCATTGAGTGCATAATTTTGCTGAAATGTGTCCGTTCTTTGATGACTGAATAACAATGCTTTTTGTTTATATGAATAAAAGATTTTTAACAATATGTTATGTGAGTTATATTTTCTCATTATGCGTCCCGTAAGTTTCAACTGCATCTTTCTGATTGTAAATATCAATGTCTTCTTTCCCATTTTCCTTAAAACTTTCTCGTTGCTCGCATGTTCTACCCATGGTATTCTCAGTATCCTTCTGTAGAACCGCATCAATATCACATTTGAGATTAAATTGTCCAACATTCACTACCATGCACAAGCATTTATAATAGCAGTTCTCCTTTGTTTCTAACGAAATTTTCCTGTTTCTTAATATTTATTTTAGTTTTAGCTACGCTAATGTGTCTTCGGATTTCGGTGTCACATTTTACATCGTTTATTACGTTACGACACAGACACTTATTAAGGAAAATGGGAACAAAAAGGGTACATATAATTAGAATGAGAAAGAAACATTTGGAATGTCTAGAATACAGTAAGAGAGGAGAGCCTGGAGAACATTATTGATTGAAAGAGAGACAGAGGGAAGCATCGAATTATCTACCTAATGAGTTTATGTAAATGAGTGACAAAGTGTGAACTGGGGTGAGTAGTTAATAGACAGTCGTTGCTTAGAACTACAAAGAACAGAAACAGGTGGAGAGTCATGATGATTCACGTCTTGAATAGACACGGCATATAAATGAAAACGTACTGGTATATCCGTATTTCTATGTCACTTCCGCGGAGTCGAATCACCTGCTTTTCCCCCCATGTTCGAAGAAGATTTCCTTCAGACAGCCTTTTCCTAGGAATTTATACTCTTTTCCGATTATGTGAACATTATTCGACAATAATTGTTCGAAAATAAATGTTCGAAAACAATTATTTGAAAAACATTTATTGTTTGAACGAAAATTAATGGAAAGGACAATTATACTAAATGATAATTATTCGAAATGCAAAATTATTTATTGCCATAAAAATGTAAAAATTAAAAGAGGAAATACACAACTGATAATTATTCGAAATACAAATATCGTTAATAAAACAATTTAGTAAGAAAAAATGCTTATAATCTTAAGTTATACAATATTACACGCAAATAGTCAACTACTGAAGAGTCTTCGTTAAAGGATGCCATTAATTTTTTAAGTTTTTCATTTACGTCACAGTATTCGTGGCGCTTTTGATATTTTGGCAATCTGCTCTTACTTTTGCCATATGAATTTCTTGCAAGACCTGTTCTTTTTTAAGAGCATTTAAAAAAATTCTATATTGTGGGATGATGCAAAAAAGACCTATGCCATCCTTCAAAGGCGTTATTAGTCCTAGGTCATTCAGCACTGACTCTATCAAAGCAAGACATACATATTTCAAACATAAATATTTCGAATAGTTATCATTTAGTATAACTATCCTTCGATTACTTTTCCTTCAAACAATTTTCAATTCGAATAAATGTTTTTCGAATAATTGTTTTCGAATAATTTTTTTCGAGCAATTATTTTCGAACAAATTTCTCGATACACACTTTCTTCGTTTGTTGAAGAGAACTATAGGTTTATCATGTGTTTCCTTTTTAGGACTTGGTTTCCGGTTCCGTTTAAAGTCTTCTCATTCTCTTTCACTCCCAGTAACCCCATGCATCTGAGTTGTATTATCGCCTTGCTTGGTGTGAAATGATTAAGACAAAACCCCCAAAACTTTAAATCTTTGGAACAGACTTTCGGGTGTATGCTTCCTTGAAAACTTCAATCTTACACTTTTCAAGTCAAGCGTCAGTTGTCATCTTATTCTGTTATCCCTAAGATCTACACTTCCTACCATCTTCTCTTGAATGTCTCTCGAGGCCTGTATTGTGCGAAATTTAGAATTAAAAAGTATAGAATTGATTAATAGAATAACGCTATGCCCACTCTTTAATTGGAAAACTGAATAATATGCATTAATCTGATTAAAATACTTTGTATATCTAAAAAAATCTTTTGCTTTAATCTCATAGCACTCAAACCTTTTGTGAGGGCGACATGTTCATGGGTAGGTTTTTAAAGTAATGCAAAACAGCATCAGCAAACAAAGCCACACGCATTTCTCAAATAAAATATCTTAAACTGTAAAAAAAAAAAAAAAAAAAAAAACGAGAGTATATAAGGTTTATGACTGGTGAACGAGTGTCTTCAAGAATCGGTAGACAGCGAACGCAGGTGCAACTTCACAATGAGAAATTGTAAAGATTTAAAAGCTGTGATTTGTAGGTCTTTATTTACGCATTAGGGGAACTTTCCAGTGATGTCGAGCCGACGTAATGAACAGCGACATCAGAGGTAAGATGAGAAGGTGAATTGTTCCCCCCCCACACTTTTTTTCTCTTTCCTACATTTTGTTTTGCAGAAAACAGACAATGAGCAGAGATGTATGCGGTATATAAACGAAACCGGAACAAACTTTTATTTATACCATTTTTATGTCTTTGTCACCCGCCGAACACACGCTATTGCTCAGTTGACTCTTCTTCAGTCTCTCTATATCTCTCTTCTAATTTATTTCATTCTCTTCATATCCATTCCGGTTTTATCAGATCTAAGGATATTTATTTTATTATTCATTATTTTTTTTAAATCATTTCACACCAAACAAGGCAATGAGGCCACTAAGACGCAAAGAGTTACTGAGTGTGAGAGAATATGCAAAAAAAAAAAAAAAAAAAAAAGAAAAAGAAAAAGAAAAAAGATAACATTTTAAATGTTTGAAGATCAAAGTTGACAGGGAAGCAAGAAGTCGAGAAGTGCGAGAGAAGAAATTGTTAGCATAATAACTAATGTAACAAAAGGATTCTTTTAAGTAATTCTAAATGGCTTGTTTCTGAGTATTTTCAATAAAAAATCTTTGTCTTCGAGGTATGGAATATCAATGAATTTATCTATCTATCTATCTATCTATCTATCTATCTATCTATCTATCTATCTATAGAATTTAGGAGAAATTCTGCGCCTTTTTACAGAATTCTCCCTCTAAATAAAACTACAAAGGTTATGGAATTGTGGAGAGTCACGATCATCAACATAATAAAGAAGAAGAAGAAGAAGAGAAAGAGGAGGGGGAGGATGAAGGAGAAAGGAAAAGTAGAAGAAAACTGTATATTTGTATTAGGGAATCTGTATTAATATATATATATATATATATATATATATATATATATATATATATATATATATAATATGTGTGTGTGTTTGTGTGTATTACAGAAATGAGTGCGGACCCCACTATATATTTCTAGTAAGAAAATAGTTATGATAAACGATTTATGGAAGTCACTGTTAAAATTCAACAAATGACGCTGGAGTCGGATGACTAAGAGAAATCGAATTTGATTGATTTCAACCTTCCTGTCAGAGTTTTTTTTTTTTTTTTTAAGTATTTGTAGAAAAGACAGAGATACGCCACGTCACAGCAGCGACGAGCCAGGTCAGGACCGACCATATTATGAACTCTTTCTTGAATTTTATCAAGAATCACGAGATATACAGCAAGAGCATCAGACCAGATATGGCAACAGTATTCAATGCACGGACGAATGGTAGCCTTATAAATGTGCAAGATAAAAATTGTCTGGTACGAAACAGTGATGTAAGTTTTCTTAATGTAGCAATTGATTCGATATAGTCGCTCCATGTCAATGGAAAACATAAGCCCAAGAAGGCGTACAGTGCGGCTTTCTTGGGTTCTAGCATCAGCAAAGCTAATGACAGGTAGAATCGTTCTCTGTCGTGATTAAATGAAAGCTGTTTTAGTACATCCATTCACTACAGTGGAGGTCTTTACAAAGAAACTAACAATCTGACTAAAAGATATGTTGTATGAGAACTAAATGATTGGTTTGTTGTGTACTTAAACGAAACAGTTGATCAATATTGTCCATTTGGTGTTAACATTCCAAAACGAAATACATGGTTCTTGTGATCACACTCGTCCCTCTTCTCAAAATCTGAACAAATATTGTGGGGAGGGTTATCTTGGTTAGTCCGAGAACCTTTCATCAAATTATATATATATATATATATATATATATATATATATATATACAGAGAGAGAGAGAGAGAGAGAGAGAGAGAGAGAGAGAGAGAGAGAGAGGTGTTAAATTCAACTGACAAAGTCTGTTTAATTTTTTTGTTATATATTTCCAACTTTCGAATAAGGTGTTGTTCATGGGGTACAAAATTGTGGATAAACTGAACAAAGTATGAACTTTGGACAATTTATCCACCACCATCAGTTGTCTCGGTAGCGCTGTAAGCACTGTGTCAGTCTCGTAAGCGACTTTTAATTCCAACGTACAAGACATTACTCGAAAAATTTGTAAAATGTAATAATATATATATATATATAAATATATATTAAAGAATATCAAACACTTAAAATTCTATAGGTAATAATTTTATTTCATAAAAGCTCTAAAAAGCAGCAGCTCTCAATATTCAAGAATTACAAACAAATATCAAATGAAATGGAAAAAAATATTCCAGGTTAAAAACAAGAGAGAGTTCTATCTTCTTTAGAGACAGGGAGTGTTGACCTATTTTGACATACTGACCTTTGAGGATGGTGAAAGAGCTTAAAGTGTGAATCTGAAACAATCCAGTCTATTTCTGTCAATTCTGACATATTGCATTCAACAATTGTTTATTTTTTACTACGTTGTCCATTATGACTATCCTTGTTGCAGTGTATTATGGGTGAAAAAAATATGTGTGCGTATATATGCATTTTTTGACTACGCGTTAATCGTGTTAAATGTGTCTCCTTGAAATTAATGCGGAATACGTATTTAACTAAACTCATAAGCTTAATAAATATAGACCACGAGATTAATCCCGATCTAACTTTACCTTACGTTAAAGCACATTTATAACCCGCTAAATCTTAATAAATACATTTAGGACATAAAAGTTCAGGACTTTAGGCATTTAACCTAATAAATATGTTTCTCTGAAATACAGGGAATTAACCACGATCTAACTTTTCCTTAAAGTTTAGTTTAATGTACATTCATATCTTGCTAAATATTAATAAATACATCTAAGATACTTTCGATATAAATATATTTCTCCGAATATAATTAATAATCATTTAATTCAAATTTCTTAGGTATTTTAATTTAAAGCTTATGAAAAGCTTAATTTAAGCTTATGAAAACGTTTTAACTAATTACGAAATCTTCTAAATGTTCTCTTTTAATATTATTTACAAATAATTTATTGAATGAAATATATCAGAATTGAGAATTTGGCCGTTGATAGAAACAGACGGGATTGTTTCAGATTCACAATGAACTAAATACACTTTAAGCCCTTACACCATCCTCAAATCACATACTGAGGTTAGTGTATCAAAATTGGTCAACACGCTCTGCATTTTTTCCCTACTCTCTAAATAAGATAGCAATTTCTCTTGTTTTTAACATGGAATATTTTTTTCATTCCATTTGTGATTTGTTTGTAGGTCTTGAAGATTGTTTTCTAGAGTTAACATTAAATAAAAATAATTACCTATAGGATTTTAAGTGTCTGATATTTTTTAATTAATAATAATTTTGCTCTGTCTTTTGACGTGGAGGTCTCCCTGGATCTATATTCTCCTGAAAATTCCATACGGATTACCGCATTGTATCATTACTATATATATATATATATATATATATATATATATATATATATATATATATATATCGGTATCTGTCTATATTTCTGAGATGAGGTATTATGTACATTATTTACATTATTCGGACTATTGTCCTCATCTTTGTCGTCATATTTATTACAATATTACAATTGTAAAAAATATGACGACAAGATGAGACAATATCTCGAATAATATATATATATATATATATATATATATATATATATATATATATATATATATATATATATATATATAATGAAATAGACTAAGTCCGACAATTATTTTAATTTTATACTGTTTATACGTTATTTTTTATAGATATTTAAGTAAATGCTCTGTTTATTGTGTGTGTGCGTGTCTCTGCCCGTGGGCGCGTGTGCATGTATCTGCACGTGTGGATATGAGTGCCGGCGTGTATCTCCGTGTGTGTACGTGTGTGTATATCTGCATGTGTGTGTATATATGTGTGTGTATATATGTGTGTGTATGTGTGCGTGTATCTGTGTGTGTCTTGAAAACCTGGCCAAAATAATTCTCCTCTAGCGTTTTTTTTTTAACTTATCAGCAAATAAGCAAATCCCATGTATGTCGCGAAACAAATTTAAAATTCCAACTATGCTATTAATTTTCAGACATTTAAATTAGTACATTGACAAGGAAGGAGATTATGCTAAAAAAATAGGGCAAAATAAATGCTCTTTTCAAGATTAGGTTATGGATTTATTGTTTTAGTTACGTTTAGATTGATATACACTTTGTTTATCCCAACACGAGGTCACGCGGGTAGAAAGATAGTGTTGCACTATCTGTTTCCTTGTGCATATCTATCTATCTATCTATCTATCTATCTATCTATCTATCTATCTATCTATCTATCTATCACAAAAAAGACAATGGTTAAACATCGAAAAACATAAAGAAAATTATTTTTTCAAATAATATGTGGAAATATTCACTATTTGCCTGATCATTTGCTTTGTTCTGGTTAGTTTTGTTTTACGACATATCAACCTCAATGGGTTATTTAATGCCGACAAAATTTTTATCGCAGGTAATATTTTGTTTTCTAAAAATGTAGTACTGGTAATATGTTTTCCTTCAAAAATTTATTGCTGGTAATAATTTTTTATAAAAAAGTATTTCTGGTATTAAAATCTATTTTTACACTTTTACATAATGTTTTGACCCCAGTTTGCCAATAGCTTGGATCCTAACAGGTGCTACCACTCTTTGGAACACCAGCAATTAAGAGATGGTTTCACGCTCCTCAAAACCACTTGAGGTCTTGCTGTCGGACGTAGTTTATCGTCTTACCCAGGACGCGGATGTAGTTTATCGTCATACCCAGGACGGTCTTTGCCTGACGAAGATTGCGAGACGGGAAACACGTGTAGCAAAAATATGGAAAATACAGTATAATTTATATTTAAAAATCCACATCATAACCAAAAACGTTTGCGGTTTCTCTCTTCTTTTTAAAATATACACTTTTCTCTTGTTGTGGAACAACTATAACCTCTTTCTTTCTTTCTTTCTTTCTTTTCTCTTCTCTCTCTCTCTCTCTCTCTCTCTCTCTCTCTATATATATATATATATATATATATATATATATATGTCATGTGTTCTTACTTATAACTACAGAATGAACTCTTCCTAACACTATGTATACGACGCCTCTCAAGAGAGAGGGTCGAATCGAATCGAGCCGATAGTAGTTAACTCCAAACCAGACTGACAGTCATACTAACACCTTCCACATCTTGTATTATTATTTCGTGTAATATACCCTCGTTATTTCTACTCTTATGTTCGTGTTGTTCTTCCTTGGTCCTATCCTGGACCATAACAATATATGTATACACATCCCTTTTTGTTTATATCCCTCGATCTATCTCCTGCATATCTATCTATCTATCTATCTATCTATCTATCTATCTATCTATCTTGGTAGCTAACTGCGTATATATGTATACGTTATACCTATGAACATAAAATACATTCAGCTACGTAAGTGCACACACAGATACATACACACACACACATTAGATAAAATGATGTCATCGTCGTACTATAGAAATAATTAGTTACATTCCGACGACATTTTGCTTTAGATTTGTAATCAAATAATAAACACAGTATAATCCAAGTCATTATCATCACTGTCCAAACTATATACATAGATAAATTCATTTGGACACTGAAGAACAAAATGATAGCGCAGCTTAGAAATTAGAAATTAGATCCCTGACTGGCAAACGGGTTGCGTTATGGCTTAATTTCGAGCATAAAAAAGAGAATTCTATCCGGTGATCAGGCTTGAGAATGGCTTCCTTTAAAAGTCGGCTCATCAGAATTTATCCTTTTCCATCGAGATGAGTTTCATTAAATTCTCATTTGTCTTTTTGCCGCTGCAGTTGAAATGATATAATCACGATTCAATAAGCAATTATCCCGTTCGATTAAAACCTGGACTTGGTGAGCTGCTCACAGGAATCATTGTCAGTTAAGTTTATTTCACATTATCAATGGAGACATGTGCCAAAGTTGGCATTGTGTAACAAATCCCACTTAATTTCTCTTCCATCTCTTTCTAGCAATCCAGATAGATAAAGAAAGGCATACATAGACACGTGCGACCAGGATGGACATAAATCTTTCTTTATATATTAAAAACAATGTGAGATATTGTGGCATTAAGTAGAAAGGTGAATACAATTAACAATTAATCAAATACTTTTCATCGAATTAACTTAATATAATCAAATGATTAAATAGAACTAAGTGAATGATTTTATGGTCTCTTCGCACATGGTTGTCTGTCCTCGTGGCTGAGATGGTTATATACTTTGCAACAGTTCCAGAATTCAGTATTCGAACTTATGTGAACCAGGGTTTCGAATGACGATTCTCAAGAAAGTTTTACAGATTCACTTCCTTGAATGATTGGCGCAACCCTTTCTTCATATCCTGATTTCTTTTTCATTTGTTTTTATGCATTATAAACTAAGTTTAAGATACCTTGCTAGATAAACAGATATGAACACATAGATAGATAGATAGATAGATAGATAGATAGATAGATAGATAGATAGATAGATATGGGCAGATAGATATGAACAGATAGATAGATAGATAGATAGATAGGACAATCTTGGGCCTTTGTGGACGTAAAAATATGGAGTGTCAAAAAGGACGGTTTTTTCGTTGACACCGCTATTATTTTAACTACCTTCACTCCTCGGTAATTTTTTTTTTTATTTTAAAAAGCTATGATTAGAATTTTAAACCTAAACGTATGACGCAAGTGAATTCATATATTTTTTGTTCTTTGAGAATTTACAATAAAAATAATTAAAAAGATATTATTTATAATATTGTTTATTAGAATCGAATGGATTCGAACTTTATAAAAATGGTAAATAATAAGGATTTCTTCATAGTTAATCGACACATTTTAACAATTTAGTAAGTGCTTATAAATTTGGGAATAAAAATCTGTTTTCATATTTATTTTATTATAATTTCGTAAATGATAAATATTGCATTGAATTAGTTTTAACACGTCTGACCCTTCCAGCTATTGGCCTATTACCCTTCTAATTCATTTTGATAAACTACTAGAAGCTCTAATCAATGATAAATTGGTTAAGCATCTCACATTGCAGGGACTTCTTTCAGACAATATGGCTTTCGTTTCTCTGGCTCAACTGCTGATGTATTAACCATTATTGCTGAAAAAATTTATCAAGCCTTAAATGAGTATGGTGAAGCTCAGGCTGTTGATATAAGCGTTTCGAAAGCGTTCGACAGGGTTTGACATACTGGTCTTCTTCATAAGTTGAAAGGTTATGGTGTTTCTGGGCGAATCTTTGAACTGATCCAGTTTTTGTATCATATGGCGAAATGAAAATTGTCTTGAACGCCCAATTCTTCTAGATCATTTTCTACTAATGCAGGTGTCCCCCAGGGCTCTATCATTGGTCCTACTTTGTTCTTAATTTTCATCAATGACCTTCCTGATGGCACCAGCTCTCAACCATTTACTCCTGTTTCAATGGTCTGGTCAGTTCGACAAAGTGAAATTGTCAGCTGATCTAAAAAATGAACTACAGTCTGTTGTTAACTGGGGCAAAGAATGGCCTGTTACTTTTAACGCCTCCAGAACAAAACTACTCTGTATCAATCATCTGAGAGACCCCGTTCTGCCTTCCATCAGCATGGCTGATGCTAACCTCCAGAACAGTCTTCTCAGGCTAACATTCTGGACTGACATGAAGTGGAAGGACTATATTGAATACATTTCTAGGGCTTTTCTTAAGAAAATTGGTTCGTTGTATCGTGCTAGACATTTTTTCTCACCAGAATCTATTTTACATACCTATAAGTCTACCATCCACCCATGCTTTGAATATTGCTGTCATATGTGATCCGGTGCTTCCGCGATATATTTAGAAATTCTTGATAATATCCAAAGAATAATCAGCAATATTATTGGCCTTGATCTGGCGTCTCGGTTTCAGTGACTTTCCCACTACCGTAAATTTGTTACCCTGTGCCTTGAAGTAGAAGGCTGGTTTGAATTCAGAGTTTCCCTTCTCCTACACTGGTTGTAATCCAAGACTATAGAACCCAGGATATCATGCTATATATTCATAGCTGGAGGAAAAGATGGTATGAGTTCGGCTGAAATTCGGACCCAGCTCACCGATTCCACAATTGGAGCCTCAATCCACTACTCCTCATATATATATATATATATATATATATATATATATATATATATATATATATATATATATATATATGTGTGTGTGTGTGTGTGTGTGTGTGTGAAGAAATATAGTCATAAGATGTGCTATATTTATAGGATAAAGTGCTCAATATCTATTGATATAGAGATAGAGCGTATGTAAATATAAAATCTATATTCACTTTATATATTATATATATATATATATATATATATATATATATATATATATATATATATATATATATATATATATATATATATATATATATGCATATATATATCTATCTATCTATCTATCTATCTAGTAATGATACAATATGGTAATTCATATGGAATTTCCAGGAGGATATAGACAGAACAAAATCATTATTAATTAAAGAATATCAAACACTTAAAATCCCATAGGTAATAATTTTTATTTCATGAGAGCTGTATATAAAAACAGCTTTCAATCTTCAAGACCTACAAACATATCACAAATGAAATGGAAAAAATATTCCGGATTAAGAGATATTGTTATCTTATTTAGAGTGTGGGAAAAGGTAGTGAGAGTTGACCTGTTTTGTAAATAATAATCGAAGAGAACATTTTTAAAGATTTCGAAAAAAGCTTTTTATATAATTAACCAAGAAATTTAAATTAAATTACCTAAGAAATTTTGAATTAAATGATTATTAATTATATTCAGAGAAACATATTTATGAAGTTTATATATACCTAGAGTTTTGAACTTTTATATCTTAGATGTATTCATTAATATTTAGCAGGATATGAATATACTTTAAACGGAAAAGTTAGATCGGGGTCAATCCCCTGTATTTCATTCAACAAATTCTGTAAATAATATTAAAATGTGTCTGGTTCAGAACATTTTTAAAAGGTTTTTCGAAATTAGCGAAAAATTTTTTTTGAATTAAATGTAAATTAGTATAAGCTTTTTGTATAATTAACCAAGAAATTTAAAATAAAAAAACTAAGAGATATGAATTTTAATTATATTCAGAGAAACATATTTATATACTTTAAAAATACCTAAAGTCCTGAACTTTTATGTCCTAGATGTATTTAGCAGGATATGAATGTACTTTAACATCAGGTATAGTTAGATTGGGGTTAATTCCCTAATGTATATTTATTAAGTTTATGAATTTAGTTAAAGACATATTCAACATTAATTTAAAAGAGACCCGTTTAACTCGATTACCGCGTAGCAACTTACGTGGTCAAAAAATGCATATATACGCCCATATATATATTTTCTTCACCCATAATATATACACTGCAAGAAGGATAGTCATAATGAACATATCATTAGTATAAAGGAGAAAACAACATAATAAAAAAAAATAAACAGCATAAAAAAAATCCATAACATGCTTGGCTAACAATAATTTCAGTTAGCACGATATATTCGCATATTTCCATACATATATATATATATATATATATATATATATATATATATATATATATATATATATATAGTTTAAGTACAAATTGCGGATCAATAACTCAATCAGTTTTCATTCGTCCATATACACATAAAACCTATATGTATCAGGAATCTCAAAATATGTCCACACACAAACACCCCATATATACATATATATATATATACATACTTATTTACACACGAACATATATTTTCCACAAGCAAATCCATATTCAATTAACCATACTTATTACAACAAAAACACACATACATATATATATATTTTGTTAAATTACAAAATTATTTTATTTTTCAATTTCTAATCCCATTTTTCCTTTCATTTCGTTGTTAAAATTGTTACCTGATGATCCACAAGTCCTTTAAAAAGGATTTTGGTGAAATAAATTATTGTAATGGTAACTTAAAGTGTTCTGTTTTTCATTAAATATTAGCTTTGTATTGAGCTCTCAGGATTTCATCCTTCTTGGAATTACCCATTAGGTTTACCAAGTTCTTCGTAACTTAATTATATATATATATATATATATATATAATAAAATTATAAAAATTAATATATATATATATATATATATATATATATATATATATATATATATATAATAAAATTATAAAAAATTAATATATATATATATATATAAATTAAAACCCACAATCAAATTATAAAAATTAAAATACACACACACACACACAATCTCTCTCTCAGACACACTCAGACACACACACACACACACACACACACATATATATATATATATATATATATATATATATATATATACGCATCACAACAATAAAAGATTGCAATAAATATTTTTATGTGAACATATACTATAACATTACATCAATGTAGATACAGATAGGAATTTATATAATCCAGGAGAAAGGGTAATTTTCCTATTTGTTTAAAGCGGTCTTTTTATTTTGTAAGGCGGTGTTTTTGTCTAAATTTTGATATGCGTTCACTTCGAAGTTAAGTAAATTCTCCTGGTTTTTATATTGAATTATAAATATTTTCTCCAGAAGACAAAGGTTACAACGGTCATAAAAAGTTCTTAGGAGTTTGAGCTCTGGATATGAATTTCCACTCCAATTGCAGTGTGAGACCTTTGTCAGTAGGGTCTCAATAATGTCTGGATAATGCTGTTTGATTTTTGAGAGACCTATTGCTGAAGGAGTGTCTGTGATTATATAAGCGTTGCTTCCAGTTTCCCGTAAATATTCCAATGCAGGTTTTCTTCAGGTCTACATTGTCATCAGGGAAAATCGTTGCTTCATATACCACATTTTTAGACCTGCATTTACCTCAAACAGCACACTTAGTTGTCCTTCTGCAATTGCATGGGGGTTAATATCCGTTACTTCACTTTTATGAAATTTATTTAGTATGTCATTTGAGGATGGTGGAAGGACATAAAGTGTAGTTAGTTCAGTGTGAATTAGAAACAGTTCCGTCTGTTTCTGTCAACAGCCAAATTTCAATGCTGATATATTTCATTCAAAAATTATTTGTAAATAATATTAAAAAGAACATTTTAAAGATTTCAAATTATCGAAAAATTTTCATAATTTTTCAAATAATTAACCAAGAAATTTAAATTCAAATACCTAAGAAATTTGATTTAAATGGTTTCTTTAATTATATTCAGAGAAACATATATATATATATAAAGGTTATATACCGCGAGTTTTGAATGCACACACGACATGATGAGCGCAATTACAAATATAATTTTTCCATAACTTTTACTCCATTGTTTTTTGCATTTGGATGACATGAACCTAGAAGAACAGGAGAGCCAGATCACATAAAAGACAAAATCAAGTATGTTTGAGGTTGTTTTTTTGTTTTGTTTTTTTTTGGGGGGGGACCCTATCTATTCAGTACATTTTAATTACAGATGTATCAAAATCTTTTCAACAAACTTATTCTATTAAAAAGCGATGATTAGAATTGTAATAAAACCTAAACATATGATGAAAGTAAATTTATACATTTTCTTTGTTCCTGAGAATTAACAACAAAATAATAAACATTATTTATTAGATTGTTTGTTTACATTATTATATTATTTATTGGAATGGTTGACAAAACATCGCCTAATTTCCAATTGATTCAAACTTTATAAAATCGTAAAAAAATAAGGATTTCCTTATAGTTGGTTGACAGGTTTTAATAATTTAGCAAATATTTAAAAAATTATGATAAAATTTTCACCTTTATTTCTTGGTAAATTATAAGTAGTGCATTAGTTTTAATTGTTTTGGTTTTTAGAATGTTGTAAATATAAAACTATCCTTATAAATCAACCATCTAATAAATATATAGCATTTAATATTTTTGTTGTAAATTTCAAAGATAAAAAAAATGGTATAAATTTACTTTCTTCATATGTTTAATTTTTATTACAATTTTAATCATCGCTTTTTAAAATATAAATATTACAGGTAGTTAAAATTTCATTTTGACACACCGTATTTTCGAAGATCCAGTTGGTCATGTGTACATTCAAGAAAGCGGAATGTTATACAATGAATTTATCTCAAAATTTGTTTGGAAAAATAAGCGGTCTTTTTATTTGAATTCATATGGAAAGGAGGATATAGAGAGCAAATTTTTTTTTAATAAATTTTGATATGCGTTCAAGACCGCCAAAATTCACAAAATGAAATGGAAAAAATATTCGGATTAAAGATATTGTTATCTTATTTAGATCCTGTTTTGTAAATAATAATCGAAGAGAATATTTAAAAAAATTTAAATTAAATTACCTAAGAAATTTTGAATTAAATGATTATTAATTATAGACATATTTATGAAGTTTATATATAAGAGTTTTGAACTTTTATAAGATGTCCATAAAGTATGAATATACTTTAAAGGAAAAGATTAGATCGGGGGGTCAATCCTCGTATTTCATTCAACAAATTCTGTATATAAAATGTGTCTAGTTCAGAACATTTTTAAAAGGTTTATAAATTAGAAAAATTTTTTTTGAATTAAATGAGAAGCTTTTGTCATTCAAGAAATTTAAAATAAAAAAACTAAGAGATATGAATTTAATTATATTCAGAGAAACATATTTATATACTTTAAAAATACCTAAAGTCCTGAACTTTTATGTCCTAGATGTATTTAGCAGGATGAAATGTAACATCAGGTATAGTTAGATTGATTATTCTAATGTATATTTATTAAGTTTATGAATTTTTAAAAAGACATATTCAACATTAATTTAAAAAGAGACCCGTTTGCTGAGCAACTTACGTGGTCAAAAATATAAGCATATATATATTTTCTTCACCCATAATATATTCAAGAAGGATAGATTGAACATATCATTGGTATAAAGGAGCAAACAACATAATAAAAAAAATAAACAGCATAAAAAAAAATCCATAACATGCTTGGCTAACAATAATTTAGTTAGCACGATATATTTTTTTTATATATATATATATATATATATATATATATATATATATATATATATATATATATATAAGTACAAATTCTGATCAATAACTCAATCAGTTTTCATTCGTCCATATACACATAAACCTATATGTATCAAGAATCTCAAAATATGTCCACACACAAACACCCGCACACGCACACACATATATATATACACATACTTATTGTTTACAACACACACACACATACATAATATATTTTTAGTTAAATTACAAAATTACACTACCCATCAATTTCTAATCCCATTTTCCTTTCATTTCGTTGTTAAATTGTTACCTGATGATCCGAAGTCCAGTAACTTTGTTCTGTTTTTCTAGCTTTGTATTGGCTCAAGTTTCATCCTTCTTGGGGTTTAAAGTTCTTCGTAAACTTAATTAATTATATATATATATATATATATATAATAAAATTATAAAAATTAAATATATATATATATATATATATATATATATATATATATATATATATATAATAAAATTATAAAAATTAATATATATATATATATATATAAATTAAAACCGCAATCAAATTATAAAAATTAAAACACACACACACACACAATCTTTCTACCCAGACACACACACACACACACACATATATATATATATATATATATATATATATATATATTAGCATCACAACAATAAAAAGATTCAATAAATATTTTTATGTGAACATATACCATAACATTACATCAATGTAGATACAGATAGGAATTTATATAATCCAGGAGAAAGGGTAATTTTCCTATTTGTTTAAAGTGGTCTTTTTATTTTTGTAGGCGGTGTTTTTGTCCCTAAATTTTGATATGCGTTCTTCGAAGTTAAGTGGTTTTATATTGAATTATAAATATTTTCTCCAGAAACAAAGTTACAACGTCCCGAAGTTTCTTAGGTCTGGATATGAATTTCCACCAATTGCAGTGGAGATTTGTCAGTAGGTCTCAATAATGTCTGGATAATGCTGTTTCATTGAGACCTATTGCTGAAGAAAAATTATTAAGCGGTTTCCGTAAATATTCCAATGCAGGTTTTCTTCAGTCTACATTACAGGAAAAAGCTTCATATACCACCACATTTTTGAACCTGCATTTACCTCAAACAGCATAATTTATTGCATGGGGTTAATATCCGTTAACTTTTATGAAATTTATTTAGTATGTCATTTGAGGATGGTGGGGACAGTGTAGTTAGTTCAGTGTGAATTAGAAAAGTTCCGTCTGTTTCTGTCAACAATAAAATTTCAATGCTGATATATTTCATTCAAAAATTATTTGTAAATAATATTAAAAGAGAACATTTTTAAAGATTTCGAAATTAGCGAAAAATTTTCATAAGCTTTTCAAATAATTAACCAAGAAATTTAAATTCAAATACCTAAGAAATTTGAATTAAATGGTTATTAATTATATTCAGAGAAACATATATATATATATAAAGGTTATATACCGCGAGTTTTGAACTTTTATATCTTAGATGCATTTATTAACATTTAGCAGGATATGAATGTACTATTATTTATTCAAGATTTTTCGGAACCATTGGATTATGTCGGAAGAATCCTTCCAAAGATTGATATGAAGTTTTTGTTGAATGGATAGTATTATTTTTTTTTTAGTATTTCGTTTGTGATCAGTCCCAATTCGGATTTTGAGTGTTTTCAAATAGTTTTCTCATGTTATTTTCCCTGTAGTATTTGTCTTACAGGGGCTAAGTGAGTACATTCATTTAAAATCTGTTTTCCCGTCAGTGCTGCTTGTCTTGTTGTATCTGTTAGGTATGAATAGGTGAGGCATGTGTAATCGAATTTGCGTCGAGTTCGTAAATTCCTCCGTGGAGGGATTTCGCATAGCTTATCATCTCTCAGTTGCGTCTCTGTCTTTGGACAGAGTGCGCTCAGGGGCTTCTCTGCCAAAGGACAGAGGGGCAACTGAAGAAAACTATACTGAAGAGGTGCCCAGCCCTGGGGAACAGCTGCCCAAGGCCGCGCCCTCCCATTGCACCAGAGGGAGGGTTCGGTGCTCGCACCGAGGCTAGCGCAACCGACGGCTGCGGGGGCTGAGGGGAATTTTTGACCTTGTCCCGAGCGTGCACACTCGGGTTCCCACCTAAAAAAGACCTTGTGTCACATCTCGTCCAATTGGGGGGAAGGAGTTAATACTGCGTTATTTCGTCTTTTCTTGCTTTTCTAGATTTCCATTCACCTAAGGATGGTTTGATCGTGAGAAATATATTATATGCGTTGTTGGTCCAGTGCTTTTGCCATTTCTCTTGAGTGTAATTGTTTATTTTACTTTTTAGGTCCGTTATATGGGATCTTGAAATTATTATCAGGGGTTTAGTTCTGGGCATATTTGCGGTTGAATCTGCATTTACTCTAATCCTAAAAAGGAACAATTGTTCAGATACAAAAAAATATAATGAAAAATATTAACAATTGTTAGTCTTGTTTAACAAAAATTAGTAAATGCTCAATCGACATATATATCTTGACCGACTCCAGAGTTTCGCGTATTACCACTCATCAGGGTCAGAGATCAAGTTAAATCAATTGAATTATTACCAGACATCATATTTATACTCTACAATACAACCGCTAATCGGAGACAGCAAATTTCAAATATGAAATAGACACCACGTGAATTCATTAAGAACGTGACAATATTTAAATACTTTAATTTTAGAATTTCTATTTTCATTGCCGATATATATATATATATATATATATATATATATATATATATATGTATATAATATATATGATCCAGTTTATTTACGGAACCCTCTGACTCTGATAAACAGTCTTACGCGTAACTCTGGAGTCAGTCAAAAGAAATGAGAGAAGTCAATTGAAAATTTATTAATTTAGTGAATATTGTAGTTTTCGTTATTTATTGAAAAATCTTACAAAGAAATAAAACACGTTAAACTGTACTCATTTTTACGTATTTTTCATAAGTGTCATTGAATTGAATATATATATATATATATATATATATATATATATATAAACAAACCTCTCATCACCGGATCAATATGGGGATGGGTGGTCCGTTAAAACCGATTGTCGATAGATGGGAAGAGATTCTTTTGAGTTATAAAACCACAACAGTAAATACCAGTAGTTATGATCAAAATGTAAATACTACAAATATGTATATATGCAATATATATATATATATATATATATATATATATATATATATATATATATATATATATATAATTATAGCTATATTAATCTAAATAACAAAAATAATAGATGTCACACACACGCACACACTAATGTATCGTACATTGCGTCTTTGTTTACAATTGAAAGGCCCGCCACCACTGCCAAGCGGTCACTTTGTGAACTAATACGACGCGTTCTGCTCAGCTCACAAATTTTGAATCACTGACCATGTGGAAGTTGTTTGTCACAGATTTTTTTTATTTTGCCTGCAGATTTTTCCTGCTGCATCCGAAGTCTGTTGATGGTGGTGTGAGTGCGTAGATAAGAGGTTTGTTTCACTCTCTCTTTCTCTCTCTCTTTCTCTCTTTCTCTCTCTCTCTCTCTCTCTCTATATATATATATATATATATATATATGTGTGTGTGTGTTTGTGTTTGTGTGTATTGTTATTATTGGCGTGTGAGAAGTGGCTAGAACGTTCGCTTTCCAAAGTTCGAATCTTAGTGAGGCGATCCTAGCGCGCGGTATCGTTGGAAGCCCTACCACTGGTTGATCCATGTCTTGTGAGTGAAATTGGGTAGACGGAATTGTTCGTCGATGATTAGCACAAAGTCACAAGTCAGATGTTTCCGAGGATTTGAATGTACTGGCCTTTTTCAAAATCTTGATCACGCTCACGCACAGAAACTGTAATTAAAGTCTGCTTAGCATAGTTGCAATTTAAACCACAGGTGGTCTCTGTAGATGTTGAGAAAAAAATAAATAAAAAAGTGTCTGAGCTGGCATCTACAGCGGGGATTGGCATACTCGGATACGAGCGGCCAGCCATTATATATTTTTGTTATTCGTATGTCTGAGTGTTAGGTGTTTATACGTGTTTGTTACGAAGAAAAAGAAATATTATGGAAGATAAGAGATAGCAAAGGCTGAATAAACTCTGTACTTAAGCTGGTCGAAATGTCAGTCAAAGCCACGGTGTTTAAGCGCTGGTTATTTGTACTGAACGCTTTCGCCCTTCCTGCTCTGCACGTGTTGGTCAACATGACGCAGGTGGGGCAACCCTGTCTTCAATCACAAATCTGATCAGGTGGCACGTCTCTCTGTGCTCTAAGGATTAGGGACCTATACGGTCTTACCTCTGTCCTCGCTAACAGTGTCGTTTATCAGCCGTTCCCAAATTCTCTGTATTTTCTGAAATGACTAGGGAGTTGTCTGCGAAGTCACAGGTGCCAGAATCGAGCCTTTCTAACTTTTGCATTTTTCCGACTGTAATGTAAAGCGACAAACCAGAAAATAATAAGTGCGTTTTTATGAGATTAGTCAGCGCAACATCTTATTTTTATTATCTACCACTATACAGGGAGAAGTGGACACATGCCTTTTACAAGGGTATGATACGTAGTTTCAGCTGGAATCTGAATTACCTGTTACGTCTCTATATAAATTTCTCGCCGTAAAATACGCTTTAAAAATCATATCTGCGCAATGAAAGACACTGTTTTAGATAAACGGGTAAAGGTGTATATACTGTATTTTCTTGTGCATAATACGATAAATTTTGAACGAAAATTAAAGTGGAAGGACTATATTGAATCCATTTCTAGGGCTTTTCATTGCCGATATATATATATATATATATATATATATATATATATATATATATATATATATATTGTTACGAGGATGCATTTCTATAATAAGGGATTCCACTGAGTTCTACTTGTTATTACAAAAAAGTTTTCATTCATGAAGTAGTTGTAAAATAGAGAAATTAGAAATAGAATGTTTGGAAGATTCTAGATCATTCTAAAATCTTCCAAACATTCTATTTCAATACTAGGGTCGTATTATACATAAGTATGCGTTTTCAGTCAGTTATGTGCTATACGTGATACACGCTTAGACGATTATGTATCTTTCGAAACAAGACTGACGTGGCAGATTTTTTCCCGCAGTAGGTTGCCATTTCTTTCTGCGGTAGACCAGTTGCCATGCAAGGCTATAGAACCCGGTCCGTCCTGCTACTTACCCATAGCTGGAGAAGAAAAAGAGGTTTTATACCTTTCTCAAGGGTAAGAGAATGTAATGGATTCGATTGGAATTCGAGCTCGCCTCTCCGATTCCTCAATCCGAGCCGCTATCCATTAGTCCACCGTGCCTCAGAAATCCTTACTAGGCTTAAAAAAAAGTTTTATTTGAATCAGCAAGATTGCAAATATTTGCTAACAAGATAAAGTTTGTTTATATTTTGATTTTTTTTATAAAGTTTTCTCTTAATTCTTAATGAAAGGCAATATATATATATATATATATATATATATATATTGGCACATGTCACTTTTCGACTTAGTCACCCTACACGGCGATGCACAAATGGTATCGTTCAACGAGCTTCTTCCAACATTTCAAAAAAAAAAAAAAAACAACTTTTCAGCTGTTAACGAAGCCACGTCTTCACCGCTTTTTTGTTTGGCCGCCCAAACTTTACGGTACCCCAGGTCATTATGCTCTATGGCTGATGCCCACAACTGTGCAAACGAGATTCATCGGCGATTTTGATGGACGACCAAATTGTTTTTCGTTCTTCCTGTTATAAAGCATTCTACTCAATCTGTAGGAAATGCATCAGTGGGTTATAGCCAAGGCATTCATGGGTTGTAGTTAAATGGGTTATAGGAAAATGGATTATAGGAAAATGGATTATAGGAAAGGCTTTAATTGTTTATAGGTAAATGGGTTATAGCCAAGGCATTCATGGGTTGTAGTTAAATGGGTTATAGGAAAATGGATTATAGGAAAATGGATTATAGGAAAGGCTTTAATTGTTTATAGGTAAATGGGTTATAAGAAAGGCATTCATGGGTAGATGGGTTAAAGGAAAGGCATTAATTAGTTATAGATAAATGGGTTATAGGAAAAGCTTTTAATTATTATAGGTAAATGGGTTATAGGAAAGGCATTAATGAGTTATAAATGGGTTATAGATATTATTATTAATTGGTTATAGATATATTATTTTTAATTGGTTATATATATATATATATATATATATATATATATATATATATATATTGTTTATTGGTTATAGATAAATGGGTTATAGGAAAGGCATTAATTGTTATAGTTAGATGGGTTATAGGAGAGGCATCTATGAGTTATACAGAGAAACTTATAATTAAATACGGATTTGTAAAAGCTATAATTAATGCCAGATATTTTTATAATCCTATAAAATCGACGTTAATAGTTAATACTCTATTTTTATTTTCATTTTTATAATTGATACCGGTTCTTACAGTTGGCACTAAGGGGTTGAAACGTTTTGACAATATCCTCTTTTGTTGCAGTAGACAATTCATTCATCCCGAACATTTATGCCAAAAACTACAAAATAATATACTAGAGCTAACTCCTACCAACGCGGGATTCTTTTTTTTTATAGCAAGTAGAAACATTGAAAAATGAGTGCGCAATTTGTTGGATGGCTTCGACGAAAATGATGAATACACTACTCGCTTCAATTGTCATAACAAATGCCACAAATGAAACGTGGAGAACGTCTGTTAGGTTTAAACTTCAATCAAAATTACACAGCATATAACTCCATCGGACAATCGGCCTAATGAACAACATAACAAAACTTACCATCCGAATTCTGATGAACAGAGCACGCAGTAGAATTAAACCATAAATAGGGCAAGAACTGCGAGATTTCATTAAAGACACTAGAACAAGGAGTGTAATATTTATGCTCTGAATGATATTAAAAAGAGCAATAGAAATGCAAAAGGATGTATACTTGATTTATTTAGGCAGGGTATTAGAATAATCCAGAACACGGGAGTAAAGCGTCTGCATGTGGGTAGAAAATGGATCTAGTAAGTATACAAAAATAGAAAGTGGTGTAAGACAAGGATGTGTCTTCTTACCGGACTTATACAACCTTTACAGTAAGACGAACCTGAAAGAATTATAAGTCCTTCCAGGATTCATTATTGGCAGCCACAATCTTAAGAACATAACACATGCAGATGACACAGTATTTATAGCATGCACAAAAGGGAAACTACAAAATCTCTTACAGAAACTAGTAAAAATGAGAGAAGAAATGACTAAACATCAATTGTAAGAAGACAGAAGGTGTGGTTATTAGCAAAAAGACGAACAGGACATAAGAAATACAAGTACAAATAATTTAAAACAAGTACGAATAATGTAAATATCGAGGAAATATTTTAACAAAGGATGAAAAATACGACGCCGAAAACCGAAGACGCATTAGGATAATAAAAGTTGCTTTCCAAAGTTAAGAAAAATATTATGAAACAGGAAAAGTTCGTTAGAAAGAACGAAGTGTACTGTTATGTAATATCGGTCCTCCTGTATAGGAAGTTGTGTGTGTGTGTGTGTGTGTGTGTTTAGGTATGAATGAATACATGCATGTGTGTGTTTCAAATATTTGCATTTCTTCTCTAACTTTTTGCTGCTTTGAAGTTATCCCTATTCTGCTGGCGATGATGTCAGATATTTTTTTGTTGTTATAACAATGGCCAACTGACCGAAAATGTTCAAGAAGCAGAGAGTTGAACAGACTGAGCTTGCGACGGAGACAAGTACAGGAAAAACAATCTGAACAATATGCTGAAAGGCTCACATATGAAAACCTTCGAATAATAATAATCAAGCGTAAACAAAATATTAATTTCCAACATGCTGTCACTTTTGACGACATGTTTGACTTATGATGTCGCTTATAAAGAAAATTTATCGCCATTTATGTTAACCTTTCAGTGCAGTCAACCAGTCTATCTCGTTAATCATTACCCAACATCTAAACAGTTTACTACGCTTAGCCGTATCGCGAAGTTATATGTGTGCAGTACCCAGTGAGGATCAATCTCATTACTAAGTTTTCAACAAGAGTAGCCCGTTAATTATTACCCAACATCAACGTTCTTTAAAAGCTTTACTATGCCTAGCTTTAACACGAGGTCAAACAAGTATAGGAGGTCCAGTGAGGACCGCAATCACTACTCAGTAGTAATGTTTAACCAGATAAACTCGTTAGTCATTACCCCACACGAGGCCACAAGTATAGGGCACGTAGTAATGGATGGAATTCACTACTCATTAGTAATCGTCTACTAATCTAGTTAATTATTACCCAATTTCGAGATTCTCTGAAAGTTAAACTATGCTTAACTTTCGCAGGAGACCACAATATGGAACATCTAGTGAGGATCGAACTCAGACCCATTAGTAATAAACTAAATTAGCAACTTAATAATTATCCCTATCCAAAAATATTACTACGCTCAGCTTTAGTACGTAGCGACGAGAACGGGACAACCAATGAAGATCGAAGTCATTACTCATTAGTAATGGTTAACCATGCAAGCTTATTAACTTTTACCCCAGAGTCAGGCTAAAGTGTTTTACTTTACTACATTTAGTTTTAGCCCGAGATCGTATGGGGCACCCAGTGAGGATTAAACTCACTACTCAATAATAATGGCCAATTAGATTAGCTAGTTAACCATTACCTAAAAGCGATGCGCTCTAAAAATCATACTATACACAGCTTACGGGGTACCCAGTAAGGATCGAACTCCTGCAGTGGTCAACTATATTATCTCGCTTAGAACTACCACACAATGAGGTGCCCTAACGATATGCTTGTCTTCAGAATAAATATATGGTTCCCAGTGAAGATCGAACTCGCAAGGCTAACTCGTTAACCATTACCCCACGCCGAGACAACCAGTATAAAGTAAGATGTTTGGTCGAGTAATGAATAACCATGAACAAAAAATCAAAACAAACTCCGCCAGCCATCGACGCAGACCGATCGAATGTTATGAACGCATCTTATCGAGTTATCTTTCGACAACGGACCACACACTGCGTTCAGGTAATCACGACCTTTCTCAGTCTTTCACCTTCTATGCCAGAAGAGTAGCACCCCCCTAGCCCTTGTCAGTGACGTTGAGGTGTAACAGTCAACATCAACAAGGTGGCAAAGGTGTCGACTTCTCATCCGTGGGTCATTTGGAGATAACCAACATCTTTAGTTACTTCTTTTCTTTGGCTTTTCCCTCGACAAGACACCTCACTACCCTGTACCCATCATTATATATATATATATATATATATATATATATATATATATATATGTATGTATGTATGTATATGTGTGTGTGTGTGTGTGTGTGTGTGTGTGAGTGAGTATGTCGTTCTCTTTTCTGATGGGATAAACGAGTTGGTCGCCATATACATTTAAGATTCAGTTTTATCTATAAATTTAATGAGTCCTGAATTTTTATACGAAAGGCCGAAAGTTATGGCTCGGGGTCAGATCAAGCGGCATATTTTTTTTTTATCTTTTTTGTTTGGGTGTGTATAGCACTTGTGTATATTTGTGTGTGTATGTCTGTTTGGCGGGGGGTGGGGGTGGAGAACAGTGGCTTTCAACGTCAATTTTCTTCGACGACTTTCGTATAAAAACCACATATCCTTTTCGGAAGGGATCAGATGAAAAGTCTTTTACACCAGTAACCCCGCAGTGATCAACATTTTCAAGCTCCTTCCAATTGGACCTTTGGCATAAGTGACTGTAACACCGCCGGGCGATGTTCGAATCAGGGGAAAGGCTTACTTAAATTTTCAAATTTGTAAATATAATGAGTAGAATTTGTGCTCAGTAGATCTGGACAGCAAGTATTCAACCTACAGCTGTCTTTCATTATACCTTTTACAACTTCAGGATAATGAGTATTCAGTATTATGATCGAAGTTATGAATAATCTATCCGAAGTTCACATTTTTGTTCAAGTACTTCAGATTTTCCAGTCATTATCAAGAATGATGTGGTGTGTGTGTGTGTGTGTGTGTGTGTGTGTGTGTGTGTGTGTGTGTGTGTGTGTGTGTGTGTGTGTGTGTGTGTGTGTGTGTGTGTGTGTGTGTGTGTGTGTGTGTGTGTGTGTGTGTGTGTGTGTGTGTGTGTGTGTGTGTGTGTGTGTGTGTGTGTGTGTGTGTGTGTGTGTGTGTGTGTGTGTGTGTGTGTGTGTGTGTGTGTGTGTGTGTGATGGTTTAAATACTTTGTGTGCAACTTGGTATTCGTTTGGACTGGACGTTTGAAATCATCTAAGATTTAATACATCTGTATATGGGCTAGGGAAAAAACAGCTGAAATTTTTATACTCCATACAATATATATATATATATATATATATATATTGCTCCATATAAGAGAGAGAGAGAGAGAGAGAGAGAGAGAGAGAGTGTGAGTGAGTGTGGGTGAGTGAGAGAGAGGGAGAGGAGAGAGGCGATGTGAAAATGTGTGTGCGCGCATTTGTATGTGTATATATTGAAAAGCGTATTTTTATAAAGGGGTGCTGAAAACTTTAAATTTTTCAGCTCGTCCAAGGATCCCTTCCATAAATAAATCTGATGTTTGGTTCAATTTTGGTAAGTGGGTTGGTTCGTGGACATTACAGAATCCGTCGGGTATATATATATATATATATATATATATATATATATATATATATATAGAGAGAGAGAGAGAGAGAGACAGTTATATATTCCTCAATCGTGCCACTGGTCTGTAAACAAAAAAGTCAAGAATTTCGAATGCTGATTTTCAAGGCAACCCTCCCCCTCTCCGAAGAATGGAACAACTCACTGCTTAGCTTAGTAATTATCTACACATGACACTTAATGGAGACAGAATGTTGACATCCATATAATCTCAAAGATCATTACTTCTGAGAGTGATATCCTCTTTGACTATTTCACAGTTGTCACTCGATGACTTAGCTCTATAAATACATATCCAGCGTCCTTACGCTAAAGTAATGGTTAACGAACACGTCTTGTAGTAGTTCCCATCCCTACGCTATTAACATTATGTCAGATTTTCTTCTTCTTCTTCTTCTTCTTCTTCTTCTTCTTCTTCTTCTTCTTCTTCTTCTTCTATGTGCCGTTCCCTTCAGGTCGTGGATGATCATAGCTCTCCATAACTACCTTTTGTAGCTCTAAGCTTTGTCTTTTTACTATCCCTTCCACTCCCTTTTCTGTGCCGTTTTTGTTGCCGTATCCCATCCATAATATTCTCAGTATCCTTCTGTTAAACCACACTTCTGCTGCTTCGCGTCTTTTTTCATCTGTGATCTGTCCAACATTCACTACCATATAGGAAGATTGATATTACATAGTATTTGAGCACTCTTTGTTTCTTTGTTTCTAACAGATTTTTCCTTTTTCTTTTTAGTTTGCTTGTCTTTTGAAAGGCATATTTCAATGCACCTTCGCATTTCGGTTTCACATTTTCCGTCCTCTGTAAAAAAAAAAAAAAAAATATGTTCCTATTTTTGTACTCGCTTGATTTTGAAAAGTTCAATTCGTATATTGCATCCCGGGATGTTTCTCTTGCTGATAACAATTCTGCCTACTTACAAATGATAATTTTTTTTTCAGCTTTCCTTTACTTCTTCTTCTCTGGGTTGCGTCCCTTTACGACATGGGCAATCGTTGCACACCAAAACTTCTTATTCCTTGTGGCCTTTTTTTCTGCCTTTGCTAAGACTCGCGGTCTGTCATCCATTCGCACAAGCTCGTCACGTAGCTGGCTTGATAACTTACATTATATCTCTTGCCCTCATTATACCCTGTGTGAATTCAGCCTTCTTTTCTCATTATATATCCAAGGAATTTCAACTGTCTCTTTCTAATTCTAAGCATGTGTTCTTTTTGTTACCATTTTCCTTAAAACATCCTTATTGTTTACTCGCTCCGTCCATGGAATTCTCAGAATTCTTCTGTAGAACCATATTTCTGTTGCCCCAAGTTTTCTCCTCATCCGTTGGGAAATACCTCTTTCGCTAGTCCAATGTGTGTTCGGATTTCGGTGTCGCATTTTTCATGCTCTGTTAAAACACTTCCCAGATATATATGTATTTTTAATCATTTTACCCCAATCAAGACAATAAATCCACTAAGACGGAATGGATTACGGAGTGTGAGAGAATATGAGAAAAAGACAAGTATTTTTTATGGCAATTGCTCCGATGAGCTACTTTTACTGGTTCCCAAACTGCATGGATTTAAACGTGCTACTAGGTTGACATCTCTGCCCCACCCTTTCACTGTCGAAACAGCTAAATGTAGCCATTTATTCTACTCCAACAACTTTTTATCTCCTTTCCTATCACTTGCTTCCCTGATAGCTATAATCTTCAAATATTCAAATGTAATGTCAATCGACATCTTCTGATGCCTTGACCTTGATCCCTGTCCTTCTCTTTATCCTTTTCCCAAACATTCCTCTTTACTCTTACTCTCAATCTCTTACGTGCTACAAAAAAGTGAGAGGACAATAAAGGAACGTGAATTAAGTAGATAGAAGTTAACGATTGATATTACACATGCAAAAAGTGTGAGAGAAGAAACTGTTAGCATAGAACTTACGGTTACTTCCATCCATTTCAACTGTAATAGTACGCTTCAATTCATAAAGTCTAAGTACCAAAGAGGAAAGTAATATTTATTATGAATAATACAAAAATATGGCACAAGGCCAAAACGCGAGATAGAGGAAGGCTGGTCTTCAGTCTGTCATATCCTAAACATAGCTAGCCATTATTATTGACCCAAACATAACAGAGCATTCCTTACACCAAAGCAACACATTCTTACTTACCATTCTTACTACAGCCACCATAATACCTCAAAGTCTCTGTTTTCGTTACTAGTCCACATATGTACAATTTGTCTGGGTATGGTGAGTAATAAAAATAACAAAATTTAAAAAGAGGAAAGTTCATCAGAACAATTACCATGAAAATATTTCTAGAAAAGACACAGAGAAGCTACGTTACGGTGGTGAGAAAGTGACTTAAGCCGAGATGCCAGGTCAGACCAATAACATTGCAGATTCTTCTTTGGATTTTATCAAGAATCTAAATACATAGCAGAAGAACTAGACTAAATATGACAGCAATATTAAATGCATGGCCGAATGGTAAGATCATAAATATGTAAGACAGATTCTAGCGAGAAAAATTGTCTGGCACAACGCAATTTTAAATTTCTGTACTTGCTTGAAACTTTGTAAATATCTGCATATAAACGAAAAAGCTGGGGAAAAAAAGTGTGAAGTTTGTCTCGTACGCCCAAGCACAGGTAAATTCAGTTGGT